>JAAOAY010000094.1:0-122940 GCA_013396255.1 Fusarium sp. NRRL 25303
CCTAAGTATTTCTGTTCTATCTAAGTAGTGCTGTAATAGTAATAAATATATAGATAAGCAGTAGACACTGTTAAACACTTTCTCTCTCAGTGCATAAAATGGGCAGTATATAGAATAGAAATGCTGCAGTGCATTAAGACATAGAGAAAAAAGTGTTAATA
The DNA here is from genome assembly GCA_013396255.1 of Fusarium sp. NRRL 25303. Lineage (NCBI taxonomy): Eukaryota > Fungi > Ascomycota > Sordariomycetes > Hypocreales > Nectriaceae > Fusarium > Fusarium sp. NRRL 25303. The sequence continues at coordinate 162 of JAAOAY010000094.1, forward strand.
TTAGATTGAGAAACTTTTAATCATTTGTTCTTACTGAGCCACTTGTATTCCCTATACCATAAAAGCTGACATCGGCCATAGATGGGACACTGAATGCTTGAAGGATAGCCTTCAAGCTAGTTTGCTAGCAATATTATTAAAGCATATGGAGAACACATAGAGCAATACAGAAAGAAAAAGCAGAAATGAGAATTAGGTGAGGTATAGGCTTCAGGAAATGAATTCTCAGTTTGGATGATAAAATTAAGGTATAATAAGGGCTTTGGGAAAAGCCAGTACAATTTGAGCAATTTATGGCATAGCATAGGCTTAGGGAGATAAAGACGAAAAGCAGGCAATATATATAAGTATCAGTAATTAGTGCCCTTTCAGTCAGAACAGACCGCCAGGTGTAATAAATTATATTGCATTATATTATGAGCCTTAAGCAAATACGTTAGCGAAACCATTTCCTTATCTTTCTTTCCAATTTGTCCTTAACATATGCCCTCCTTCCATCCTCCAGAGCATTCATCTGCTCTAACAAATGCTTGACATTAACCAAATACTCCATATTAAGCTGCTCACCAATCCTATTAGAAGACAGCTCAGCCTCCTTTAGAAGTAAGGAAACCCCAGTCTGTCTAATTCCTTTCGATACAAGATAAGCTATGGTATCAAGTCGTTGGGAACAAGGGATTCTGGAGGCATCTACTCCAGCAACTATCGATGGCGCGGAATATCTTTGAAACCCAAAGATAGCTTGCTCAAGAAGAGCCCTAGACTCTTTGGCGGGAACTGGATGGAACCCTTCAGGAGATTCATTCATTTTGTAACGGATATACCGGAGTATAGCAAACTGCACTGTCAACCCATGGAAGCTGTTGCGTGTAAAGGCCTTAGACGCGTCCGTGTTTGGTTGGAATGTGGGCCACATGATGTCGATTATGGAGGAGCTGGGATTTGACGATAAAGCGCTTGACGCCGCTTGGTGAAGCTGGTCAACGGCTTCAACAAGCGTTTTGTCTGAAGTTGCGCTCTGGTCCACAAGGGATGCATAGAGAAGGGATCTCGTAATGCAATTCCAAAATTCATCACTTCCTGGAAATGTCTCGTCTTGCAAGTTTTCCATCTTGATGATCTCGGCGCGGAGGAGACACATACACGGGTCAAAGCCCCGGGGACTCACGGACCGAATCTGCTCCCAGACTCTGGGCTGTCTGATCCACTCAGCAGCAGTTCGATGAAGAAAGTCGACAGTTTGAGTGGATTTAACAGCATCGAGAATTCCGCGCGTCCTGGCGCTAAGCCTTCTCTTGAGAACTAGGTGCACTTGGTCTATGTCAAGGGCATGGACATTGATGTTCGCCCTGGCTCCTCTTGTCTCATCTGCCAACCACAGAGTTAGCCAGTCCACGGGTGAACAGGCAGACACATGGATTTGCAACATGACGGAAACTTCTGGGAGGAGCCTTTCAGGGATTGCCGAGTAGATTGCGTCGTACAGGCTTTCGAGCTCGGGAGGTATCCTATCTAGGGTTGACTGCAGCTGCGGCAGACTGGCACCCTCGACCAAAGACTGAAAGATTGTCTGAGTGACGATGGCTGTCCAGAGAAAGACACCATGGGCTTTGGAGACGATTTGGTTGAGTAGTTGATCGCCTCCATTCTTGTAGAGTGAATTCAGCTCTAAGAATGCCCTGACTCCCTTGAAATTTCCAAACACATATGCCCTGATATCATCATGTGTCAGGAGATGCATTTGCATCCCTGGGCTATCAGCAAAGGCGTCGCTGAACTGCGGCCACGATCGACTCGCGACGCAGACTTTGATGGCTTCATGCTGGGCCACACGTTGAATCAAGGTGCAAAGTTGCATTGGAGCAACGTCAAATTCGTCAAGACCATCAACGAAGATGATAAGGCGTATTCTCGTCTTAGAGAAGCTTAAAAGACGTGCGAAGGACTCATGCAACTCCCAATCGCTCCACGGGGGTAGGTCCCGCGTCTCAAACTCACGAATTGTATGAAAGAGTGCCCATCTCCTTGGGCAAAGAATTGAGGTTAGTTTCGGGTTTTTCTGAAGAGTCTGATGAAGGAGTGTCCTAAGAAGCCCTTGCTCCGACTTCCCGAGATCCAAGCCAGGTTTCCAAGAGTAATATTTGATCTTATATATGGGATACCCTGCAGCCCATTTGGATAGATAACGATTAACAGCAGGATGATTCGCGATGTACTTCATGACGGTAGACTTTCCAGCGCCAGGTTTTCCAGTGATCCAATATGGAACTTGGGAATTGCTTTCGAGCCAGTTTGGGAGACTAGACCACATTGGTTCGCCAGTACTTGACAAGCTTGGTGTTCTCGAAAACACCCATTGATACGTGGACTGGAAGGCTGATGTGATAGCCTCTTCTCGGTTATTCATGGAGTTGAAATGAAGACTTTCAATAATAGATGACTTTACATCATTGGCAGAGGCAGATGACTCCTGAGGAAATGTCGATAGGATGCAAGAATCTGGCTTCCAATCCCTCGCCCATAGCCGAGAGATAATTTCCTCTGCAACTCGACTATTGCGGATCGACTCGATGGCTCTTGGCTCAATTAGCCCGATACCGTCTCCTCGTCCCTTCTGTAGACCCTCATGAGATGTACCATCTCGACCTTTGCTTTCCGTTATTGGTATGAACCGACCCAAGCGAGTGTCGAACTTGGTATCAATGGTTTCATTTAGGAAAAGGTCCTCGCTTTTGATTGGGACTCTTCCGGGGCCCATATCAACTGTTTTCTCGAGCGCGTGAGTCAATGTCTCAATCATAGTGTCGAGCTTGTTGCTAAATTGCATTTCCCAGCCTTTGTTGTCCCGAGAATTGAGCCTTATTAGAGTAAGCATGAAGGCCAGTCACAGAGAAATGGAAAGTGACAGGTTACCATATTGACATTGTTGCCGCCGTCATCATTTGCTGGTGAATCTTGTTGAGACGGGTTTTCAAGTCCTCGACCTCTCGACCTTTCCATAACGACTTCAGCGCTTTTCGAAAAGCATCTCCTATCGAAAATTTTCCATCGTCGTCCTTCTTGAGAAAGGACACAAACCCGGTTCGATTTCCACTTTCAAGCTGAATCTTGAAGGAAGGGTCGATCTGTGGTATAATGTTCTCGATCTCTCTAGAGATGATATCGCATTCGTGACACACGTCAAGCAGCCAGGTATCTGCATGTTGAGAGACACTCTGCGAGGCCTCCTGCTGAGCAATAGCATCTCTCACAGCTTGAGCGACTTGAGTGAGATCCCGTGAAACAGTTGAGAGCTCGCGGAGTTCGATGTCCTGACCAGTTGCATCGCGATAAATGTGCCAGGTTTCCGAGAGTAGTCTCTGGCCGAAGTCTACAAACTGTACTACAGCAGCGGCGACTCCGAGGGCAGACAGAGGATCCATGTCTTCAAGAAAGGTGGTGAATGAACTTATCGTCCCGCACTGTGAATTGAGAGAAACAGGCACATATCATGGCTGCCTGGTTGAAATGTGATTGTAGAATGCGGGGTTTCTTCTCAGCTGACAGTGAGACAAAGATATGGTCTTAATCAGAGGGACCAATAGTAAGAGTTGCACTTCTCTGAGGCTGCCTCGTTGACCATTACAAATCCGGTTAGCCTTGAATAGTTTTCATATTCACATAGATACTCAATTGTTGCTTGACATAGTTCGGCCATCCGGTTAGCTGGTCTCATTTTCACCAGTATTCAACAGTTATACCTGAGTCTCGTTGAGACCATGCCCAGCCTGCGACATCAAGTCTACCCCCTGTGAGCGGGGTAAATTAAATCAATTGTATAACAATTGACTTTTTTACGATTGATTTTGGACTGCAGGACTAGGGACGGTGGATGACATGAATCGTTTGCTGGCTGTTCTGAGATTATTGGGAGACCGGGTCAGTGGCGAGTTTCGAGAATGGGTTAGGCTGTGTGTTGGGACATGATATTACTCATGAGATCTTGAATTTAGGAGGAAAGTTCTAGCACGCCATGATTTTCTACCGCCTGAGGTCGATAGACTGTAACAAAGTGAATATATGGAAATTGATGAGACGCCGGTGCAGGAAAAAAACAGTAAACTTGATGAGAGACGCGCACTTCAGTAACTTCAGTAACTACTACTAGAACAGTTTGTTCACAGTTCTCTGCGATTCATTTGGAGTGTTTTGCAAGATGCTATACTCGACGGTCAAACCTCTACCTCAGATCACGGGGATTCCACAGTTAGGGAAGGTCTGGGTCTAGGGTAGCGCTGCTCACTAACCATCGCCCGAGCGCGGAACTCAATGGGCTTTTTCAGTGCTTGCTCGTTTGAGAGCCTTCCTGGCATTCGATTGCTGATCTTTGGATTCTGCATAAAGAATATTGGCTGTGACTCTTCAGATTAGCTAGTATCTTTACGGACTTGGTTCGGAGTGGATTCGCCAGATATCCCTTTGCACAGTCGACGACACATTTCGCGGAATCCGGACCGCGGAGCTCTCCGGTTTTGCAATATCGTGAAACGGAGGCCAGCTAGGATGCTAGGCATATTCGGCTCGAATACTGATCTCCAGATATCTGTTGTGAAGCCACTGCCTTATTGAAATGAATCCGCATCAAGCATGCGTCTGGACTTGTACAGAAAACTGCCTCATATGTCTTGATATACAGGGTCCAGGCAGAAAGATCTGCTCCATCGCGTGTAGGGTGAGAGCGACGATTGCCTTTCTAGGCTGTCGGTCATTTTGTTATTGGTTGCTTTGCAAAAGCTTATAAGGGGACGCTAAATGTAGACACGAGAAAACCGCAGAGATATCTACAGCTACTAACATATGAGAACGATAGCCGCTCTGCCTACCTCCGCTTATATAAGAATCTTCCTACCTATCTCACTCTAACTCGATCTTTAGATGCAAACTAAACAGCCTGGTACGGGACGCAGTGCATAATGTTTACTTAACTAATAGTATACGACTTGGCGTCTTCTTTATTCTGGTGATGTAGCGGCCAAAACGATCTAGGGTTTTTTCTGTTGTCTTTGTTCAGGAGACCTGATGTTGTAAATCGCTTTCTTGATCAGCTCTACGCAAGGAACAAGTGATGTATTCGCCACAGACTGATCAATTTTCTTCAGCATCGACGGGCCACTGACTCGTCCGAGGAGGGCTGTTCTTCATGCTCACTTCGCTGCAATACCTGAGATGGCGTACATGCCAGCACAAACTTCGACGGGCCTGGGAATAAAACTCAGAATAATATGTTTTTTTTTCGAACTGCATCTACTATCCCAAGTTTCGAAAGTCAATACTAACCTCTCTGCCTTTTAAGTGTTCAGAATGCTTCAAGAGATCTTAAATTCGTCAAGACGAAACGGCCCAAGCGCGAGGTTAAGACACGTGTTAAGGAATCTAAGATACGCTGACGCAGGCCTCGAGACGATTGACCAACAGCTATTGACTTAACTCTCTGACCTTGGCCAACATGCATTACATCTATTTATGAGGAATTTCGATTCTGATGACTACATCAAACCAATAGCTCAACACTTAGATCCTTAACCGCTTCAGATGCCTTCAAGCAGGTGAGTAATTGGCTCGGGAATTGCCCTAATATATGCGCTGAGGAACGGCTAATATACTGCCATCTCCTAAACCTAGACGGATATTGAGGGTCAGGCGCCCAGGCAGTAAGTATTCTTCCAAATCAGACCCTATCTGTTATAAGGCGTCATATGGCAGCGTCATATGGCAGCGTCATATCCGCTTTCTTTTATTCCTATGTAAGAGCCTGTTAATCTTTATAAGATCATACTACCTAATCTACATCCTAGATACTGAGCATCCCACTTTCGACTAACCTCTACAAGCAATCATCGACCGACATCCACCTTTAGAGGCAGAAGATTTCCAACAAGATAACACGACCGAAACTTCATAACAGCCGCCGATGGTCTGTGTAAGCCGCAAGACAGAGCCACATGTAACTCTATTGTTCAAAATTCCATCAGCCAAGACCGCACAGCTAGAATCTACAACGATGCTTTCAAGTCCGATATCCTCATTCTACGTTCACAGAGTTCGGCGCTCTGCTCGTCACCACCCCAGGAAACTGTACAAGTCGAGTCGTCCACAGAAAGAACATAATACAGTTAGACCCGTTGATAGAGTACAACCGAGCTTACTATTTGCATCTGAATTTCTCGCCACTACGTTTACGATACTGTACCCGACGACGGTAGACCTGAAATAACGGTGGTGACACTGTGTATACCTCAGCAAGTAGGTAGTTGATGAAGAATTTCCACGCGAGGGAGCAGCCGATTGGCTGGCGGATGGTCTTACTGAGCGAGAGCGTTCCGGGTCATTAAGATAAACGCTTATCAGCTTCCTGCTTATGATCACAGTGTGAGATATCGTCATGAATGCTGATCCAGCTACTTGATCAAGTATTTGAAGTGAGTGCGCTCCATCAAGCCAAAGTGACGACGCCTGGCTTTATGTGATCGAAAGCGACAAGACCAAGCTTCAGTCGCTTATACAGTCAATTCGAACCATGCATATTAACATCGCGACAATCGACGAAGGAGGGATAGCAAAGGGGAAATAAGTATATTAGCAACATCATTCGATTGTTGAGAGATAGAAGCAGGGAGCGAACCGTAAGCCTTGCACTCAGGATGCATGGCTGATGTTTGTGGGTGACTTGCAGGCAAACTTAGTCGCACCACCTAAAACCACAACTAGCCAGATCATAAAGCTTTCCATGAGTAACGATTGTATGGTCCAGCCAAGCCAAACGCTGCTGGATACTGCCAGCCATTTATTGTCGCGCCGGCTGAGATGAGAAACATAATGATGCTTGGTGAGAGGCAAAGATATATGAATCAGAGAAGGCGAAAGATGGAAAGGTATCGTCATTTTGTAATAGAGACATAGTCTATTACTAGCTGCGAGATCAAGGCAAGGTTCAACACTACGAGTTGACGACGCATGCCCTTTTGATGCCATAGTTTGCTTGATTACAACATAGAAGGCTGCCAGCAGATATGGCAAGCGTACAAAGGAATCTTAGAAGCGAGACAGACATCGCCAAAAATACATACTAACAGACTTCCGAAAAACCAATGCCTCGCTAAGTCAAGCACACCCAGCCAAGCTGGATGTTATCATAGCTGGGGGGAGTGACATGGTGTGATGCATTCTATTGGCTACGTCGGGGTGTGGAATTGGCTACATGTATTGAGATGGCTACCGCCAAGGTTCGCGGAGGCAGAACGACATGCTCGTTTTGAGCATTGATACTGCGGCAATTATAAGAGTCGTCACGGCAGCAGGGGTAAACGTAGTTGCGGGAGTCATCGCCATGCTAGCAGAACTGTCGACGAAGAGTTGGTGCAGGGTTCATTGATAGAATGTGTACTCGTCGGTCACCTTGCTTCCAGCCCTGAGATGGCCAGTAGAGGGGCGAAGAATAACAAACTCGCCGGCAGGAGTCAGCCAGCAAGGCGACCTCGGCGTTCTCGTGACCGAATGTCGCACCAGTGATGCTCTTGCTTGGGATTAAATGGGCAGTCATGAGGTTTGTCGAGTTATCCTCAAATTTGAGCTTGTCGCCTGCTACCTGTGCGACGGGCGTGTGATTGATTGGCTGGAATAGAATGGCCGTGTCCGTAGACTTGCTTGAGTGCGCATTTCTCCTTAAAGCAAGTGGCCAAGTTGGGACAGAGACGGGTTTCTAGGAGGTCAGAATGGCTGAGAAACAAGGGGCGGTTCCCTTCGCTGCCAAGAGAGTCGGCATCGTCCATGTTGGCAAAGATGGGCCTCATAGGGTAACGCGAGTCCTAGGCATAACGTCTTTGAACATTCAGAACGGCTCGTGATTAATCTCGTATGTGGATTCCAAAGCGAGCATAAGTTCAGCTTGAGCATACGTCAATAAGCCAGGAACGCCTAAGCTACACTCGAGCCTCGCGGTGCTTCGAGATGGTGATCATATCAATGGCTAGCTGGTTGCGCGGGGTCGGCGGGGACTGATGTCGAAGGCAGGCGGTTTAACAGAAAGCGCGACAGTGTACAACGGTGCGTAAGACGCAGGAGATGGTTGACGTCGATTTGGTTGAGCTTGGGATGTGCGAACACCGAGGATTACCTTACCAAGGATTGCCTTCGGTGGCTTGACGTGGTTGCGAGAGCAGCCTGAAAGCAGGCGAAAAAGACGAGACAGATGTCAAGGAAGTGTCCCTGCCCCTGTTGCTGATTGACGAGGGTCGATTCGCTAGTGACGGATCCGGTACCGATCACTCTACGTAGATGACAGTGGTTCAAAAAAAAAAAAAAAAAAAGCATGGCGAAAATGCCTTCCTGTTTCTGGTTGTCATTTGGGCGGCGACTGTGATGGCGCTCAGCAATGGTTCTGATGGGGTGACTTTGTCCACAATGGCGCGTACAGCGGTGGAAGGGTGGTAATGGATTCGGACGGCGATGCTCTGTCGACCTGCAAATTGATGGAAACATAGTTGATACGTCCTGGTATGCTGCAGAAGCTCTATTGGTGATGGCGCAAGTCTTCAGAGGGGGTCGCTGCGGAATGCAAGGTTCATCTTCACGGGGTCCGCGACGGCAAAACGGTGAAACATCTGTCCAGCTGCTCCTGGACATAAAATTTTGTCATCTGGACGAAAGCTCGTCACTCAGGCGAGTTTGCGGAGGTCCACAGAGATCACCAGGCCTCAGCGCTATTTCAACAGTTCAGCAGAGCACCATCAGCTGCCCCGTCTGGCTTGAAGGGCTTCCATAGACTGATCCGAAGGTCGACGTTGACGAGTCCTACCTCAAATCGGGAAAATCTGATTGAGTATTTGAGGCAGAGGGCCACATCGTTCGTTTGCGCCTGGTATGGACTAGGTTCGGTTGTTTTGGCAAGAATTCGATCGTTCTTGTCGCAACATGCTTCTCGTTGAGATGTGCAGTAGCATTGGACATAAAACCAGGCGGTGGTATAACCGTACGAGGGGATAATGGATTTGGTAGCGCAGTCGGACATTGTCAAGATCCTCGTTAGCAATACAAGACATTGTGGCAGGGCTGCCGGTCTGATAGGCGGAGGGTTTGGTGTTGCAGGGCTCGGCGTGTCCGAGATCCTGAGGAAAGGAACAACAGATAAGGTGACCATCATTCGATCGGGGAGTCTATTGCGGATTGGAAATGAGCATGGTACCCACCGACGCCGCACCATCACCGAGAGAGTAGGTAATCACAATGATGCGACTGAGCTCACTGTATCCTGATATCCTATTCGTCTTCGTCGTCTTCATGGCGGCCGTCTCCGTCGATGGCGCTGCGCTCTCTTTACCTAGGGTTCCTTGACTGGCTCGTGGTCGGTCGTAGAAGGCAAAATGTTTGCGGAGGGGGGCGAGAAGGTCAACGAGAAGAGACCGCGGAATAACGGGACGTGTAGTATCTTGGCCCTTCCATTGTGATCCTTGGCAGGAACGTCGATGGAAGCTTGGGGAAACTCAACTTGGTCGTCGAGTTTGTTCTAGTCCAGAGCAGGTCGCTCAGCATCAGACATATCCAGGGGTACAAGAAGCCTGGCAAGGACCAGGGCATACTCCAGTCTGGTGAGCTGGCATTCTTGGTTTGCTTATTGGGTAATTTGGCTGTGACTCCTGCTCCTCCCCTGATGGTGAACAAAGCGCTTTTGGTGTGGTGATCTTGACCGAATCGGAGTTGCTTGCTTGCGAGGGCAGCCAGATGCTGACTCGGTCGTTGAACAGGGCGATTTATCTGACGCACAATTGAGCAACGAACCGCAAGACCCTGGGTTGACGGTGCAGCAATCGTTCGGGTCACGCCCTACATTTTCGGCAGCAACGCTGGTCGCGAAGCCTTGGGGAAATTTGGCGGCGCGAGTGAGAGACCAGGCTATTCAATTCGCGGCTTGTCGGAACGAAGGTTGATCGCCAAATGTGTGCTGTCGGTACAGGCCTTGAATGTTGCGTTTGGGGTTGTAGTTGTGGACAGATGATTGCTTGCGAAAATTCGTTTGTGACCAAACATTCCGGAATCTGCTACGAGACGAATTCGTTTTGTTTAGCAGCCCGCCACCTTGGTGGCCTCGAATGCACAAGGGGAAGCTCAATCGCAGGCAAGCTGTTCCGGTCTGGCAGAGGATGGTGGCTCCATTGCAGTTGCTTGCCTCGGATTGATGCCTTCAGAAGTGGCCTCGGCTGTTCTGCTCTCCGACACACGCACCTTGGGCAGTCACATGGCTCGCGACAGTCAGGCTTTGACGTACAGAGAAGAAAGGGAGAACAGACAACTCTCCAGCGCCGACATCTTTGATCAAAATGCCTTGCTTGGTGGGATACTGTATTTCGTCCCTCGCTTCTTCTCGTCAGGCTTGGTGATCTGGAGATACGCGACTTCTGGCGCTTCAAGAGCATCCATGTCGGTAGCAAATGTCGGCAGGACTGGGGTAGCTGCTTGCTTCAGCGATGCGCCTGAAAAGCAGGCCTAGCCGGAGCCAGACTGTTTTACCATCGGAACGAAGGTGTGTGGATTATCGGCCGAGCGGTTGACACGCCAGCAAATGCAGTCGCTAGCGGAAGAGCGGAAGTTGTTGAGCGAAGCTTTGAGGACCAATTGAGGGACGTGGGCAAAATCGAGGACGGCGGCAGGATATAGTCGATGGATTGGCGAGCCGTTCTCGTCATCCGAAAATCGGATCGGTTCTCTCAGTATAGGACAGCCGCCACAATCGTGTCTGCATCGTCTCGGGCGGCGTACGCGATGTTGGAAAAGGTGCGAATGTTTCGGGCTGTATAACCGAAGGGCGCGTTGGATCGTGGGGCAGGATCATCTACAGCCGTCGACTTGCGCGCAGAGTCCGTAGCAGCCATGGCGTTTCCGTGGATGAACTGGCGACAGCGACGCGTGCGAGCGTTAGATAACGGGCTCGAGTTGAAGCGATGAATGGAAATGGCAGAAGATGGAGATGGAGATAAGATGGAGGGGTGGTCGGCTCCACTGTAGCTAGACCCCACACGTACCAGTCCCAGTGCAGTTCTAGCGCGGTGTCCCCTACACCCGCTAGCTTCACAACCCCCCATGGATGTGATATCAGCGATACCCTCAGCTTCCCCTTCAATCAGCAGCGACCTCACCTACACCATGGATAAAAAGCTCAGAAGGGTTTCCAAAGCCTGTGACTTCTGCCACAAGAGAGCCCGCAAATGCAAGCTACCGTCGGCTGAGGGATCGCTCTCATGCCTGACGTGCCTCGAGCACGACGTGCCCTGCACATGGACCCGGGTCACGGCCAAGCGAGGTGTCAAGCCTCGATCGGGTAGATTGGCCCAGCAGAACACGAATCAATCTTGTGGTGTTGGTCCGTGGATCTACGATCAGCGGATTCACGGCTCAAGGGATACTATCCGCGCACTTATAGACACATTCTTCCAGACCGTGTATCCCGTGTATGCTTATCTATGCAGTGCATCCTGCGTTATCTGACTGTATTTGTGTAGATTGTGCTGATTACCGTGCCATTTCTTCAGGTTTCCCATATTTGATCAGCAACCACTTCTACTCGAGTGGCACAGATCTGACCTTTCCTCGGACCGCTGCTCGTTCTCTTATCTGATGGGTCTATGTGCTCTCAGTCTGTCTCATATCAAGGACGGTGCAGTACTGCCGTCTCGAGAAGAGACATTCACCACGGCCCTTCTAGCGAGAGGACTTCTTCCAGTGTTTATAGACAACGCCGAGCGTAGCATCCCGGCCGATGTTCGCGGTCAAGACGCCTTCAGATACCTGCCGACCATCGCGTCCCTCGTCCTGGTCGCCTTCCAAACCAGGCACTCCTCTCTTCACCACCGCTACCTGGGTCTCTTCCACAGCCTCATAGCAGAACAGAACCTACACGAGGAAGTCAACTGGCCGTCAGCGCTCACGGAGCCAGAGAGGCAGAGATATCGGCGCGTCTTCTGGTCCATGTATCGTCTGGAAGTCCACTCGGCCTTGGTCATGGGCCATGTGATTCGATGTCCTGAGCAGCAGACCATGGTTGCATACCCCAGCGATGGTTCGGGGGACTCACAGCCCACAGAAGGAAACTGGCTCATCGGTTGGAACTTCGTGACGGACCTGTACCGATCGCTCGAGCATGTCATCAACCACTACCGAGCGAAACGGGCCGGCCGGACGGTGGCAGACGCCTACAGCTCTCGTCTCCCACCGCGAGAACCACCAGCTCTCAACATCGAGTCAATACTGTCTGCGCTTCAAGATGGGTTGGAGTCCCTTCCAAGCGACATGTTGACCGCCCTGCCGCCTTCTGCCAATGCCAAGGAGAATCTTTGCGGGTTTCAAGTGGCCAATATTGTCTGTACAAGCCAGGCGCGTTTTCCCGCACCATAGAGAGGGAGATCCCGTCTACGAACTTTCTGCTAACGACCTACATAGCTGCTGAAAACATTGTGTTTTGCCTGTGACCCCATGACCTTTAGTTCGGCCTGTGCCGCAGCTCAGCAGATGATCGACAGCATCTCCAAGGTTCCAAGTGCATATCTTCGAGCCATTGGTTCTTGTATGGTCAGTACTATCAAGTCTCGCTACGCAAGCCAGTGGCCTTGTAACTGAACTATTTCATCTGCACTTGTAGTTCCAAGAACTTTCTGGAGTTGGGCACCTGCTCAGCGGATTCATTGGCCGGCCTCTTCTGTGGACGGAATACCAAGAGCTTCGCAACCTAATGTTAGTCTTGCTCTTTTATGACTACGTTGAGTACCTTTCATCTTAACCCTGCCACAGTGTGTCAATGTCTACCTTCCTGCGGGAAATGGACAATTCAACGGCGAGTGCGGCAAGTCTACTGCTTTCACGGCATGTTGATCGCATCGATGGGCATATTGAGATAATGCGTTCCAGCTATCTGGACGACTCGCAACCTCAAGATGACTGTCCCTATGTCGTACCATCTCTCGATTGGTTGCAGACGTTTCCCTGGTCAGACAGCCTCGACACAGATGAGCTGAAAAGTCTAGGCTTGATTTCATGAGGTCAACGCTCGCACGGCAATCCTCTTATTGCACAGCCTAATTTTCCGTTCACTCTCTGACTAGAACTGCTATACCGGCCTCCACGCCTTCGATTATGCGGACTCGAGGTGGCAGGACGGCCTGAATGCCTCTCCGAAGACTGGCCATCCCTGCACATCCCAGGATGATGCTCGTGGCCCCGTCATCCACAAGTTCCTGGGCTGATCGCCGGAAGACCTGTACGACATGATTTTCCGGGAGACTCTCCAGGTCCAACACACCAAGCCTCGTTGCACGCACACCCACACAATGAGCCCCGTAGCCCAGCTCCCGAACAGACTCCTGCAAAACTGGCTCCCAGGCCGCCGTTGTCGTTACTATCCCGAACCGCTCACTCTCCGTCTCCATGGTTGGCACAGCCATCATGAGCGCGGCTTGGAAAATGCCCGTGACTGGCGTTCTCGTCTGTCTTTGAAGAGCGTACACTAGCGGGTGGTCTGAGAAGCAGCACGTAAGGATGCCGTCGTATTGGCGGGTGGCAAGGAAGTCGGTCACTCTGGGCAGTATAGCCGCAGACGACTCGACGGCTTGTTCGTGGTTCTCGATACACGGGGGGCAAGTTGTCAGTCCACTGCCATCTATGAAGTCGAGCTGGATCTGTGCTGTCGATGTGTAGATGGCTGCAAGGCTCTGCGTTATCCCGGTTGTCGAGATGGGGATGATGCAGAGCAGCTTCTTTGGAGGCATGGCGTCAGATCGCTTTCAAATGATGTCTGTACTATTCACATCGGTCAGTAATTTGATATTGGTTCAGACTTGCGCCACTATCTTATACCGACGAGCTTATCAGACTAAAGTTAATGATACCTATTTACCAATTTTGCCGCCGCTAATAAACCTTCGCCATGGATAAGCTTAGCTTAGGCCTTGAAAACACTACGCTTGTTTTCCTAGCGAATAGTTTAATCGGTTTGTCACTTGCTACGATGACAGACCTTTGGAGCACGAGAGCATGGGTTTCCACTTCCAGCTGCGTGTCCCGATCTTTGAATCACGAAGCAAACGGCACTTATTTATGAGTCGGTTGTCTTTTGGCCCTGAAATGTAATAAAACTGGACTGGTTGCATGTTCACAGAGAGTTCTACTACTCAAATCTAGACTGCCCGGTTCATCTCCTCCGAAGAAAGTACAGCCTGGTCCTTCTTAGCTAGACTACCATTGCCCGAAACAACCTCGCCTTCCAGCACGGAAACAGAGTCATTGGCCAATCCAAAGGTATCGAAGTAATCTGCATCGTCAACAGCCTGGGGCTGCGGCACAGGGAACGCACGAGCGAGCAGATAGTAAAACAGCATGGCGAGAAAGCAGCCGAGGGGCCAGGACATGTAGTACAGGTGCGACCACCCGCTCCATTCTGCCGTAGGATCCTGCACGCGGCGAACAAAGCCGGGGAGAAGTAGCCAGGTCGCGGCGACCCAGGCCACAGGGGCACGCCAGTTGACCCCGGACCAGTACCAATAGATGCTGGTGCTGGACGCATCGTACAGACCGGTCAGCATAAGCCGACGTTGCCGCACCATATAGTAGTCCGAGAACATGACTCCCGTCATGGATCCGAGGAAGACGCCGTACCCGCCCATGACGGTAAGGAAGTTGCTTGCACCATTCATGAGCTCCCAAGGCTGCATGACGAAAGCAAAGACCGCAGTGAGGTAGCCCCCGCGGCGAAGGTTGAAGTAACGCGGCAGCAGAGCCGAGAGGTCGATGCCGTTGGACAGCGCGTTCTCGGCAACAGAGATGCCAAACTGCGCCACGACAAAAGCCAAGCTAGCAAAGGCCACGGCAACTCGCGCGCGGGGGGAATCGTCGAAATGGGTCTGCACGGTGGCCAACAAGCGGTACGGCTCCCACAGCAACGTGCCGTTGGTCTCGGGGAAGAGTTGGGAGGCGCAGGAGGTGCACAGGATGCCGATCAGAGCGACTGAGACGGTGCTCAGGGGCACAAATAGCAGCTGCGAGAGGAACTGGTCCCCGGGGCGGCGCGCGAAGCGGGTGAAGTCAGACTGGCTGAAGATGTGGGTGCTGATGCCACCGATGTTGGTGCAGATGCCGAGGACCAGCATCCACCCGAGGTGGCTCCCCCTGGCCTGCTCAACGCCGGCGACCGAGATGTCGGAGACCAGGGGCCCGGCTCCGCGAGCTTGCGCGGTGCACCATATCATCAGAGCGAGGACGGTAGGAGCGACGCTGCAGGCGGCGATGGCGAAGGGAATCTTGTACTTCTCCGGCGGCACCCAGATGAGCGGCAGACAGAGAGACCAGAAGACGATGAAGGCGGTCAAGTCTCCCGTATCCATCGTCCCGTGGGCCAGAGGCGTGTTGAGGTTCCGGAACGAAGGCCACAGCGCAGTGAGGAACGTCTTGGTGCACTGGCCCCCCCACCAGATCTGCGTCGAGTACCAGATGAACGAGAGCATGATGCGCTGCACGAGCGGGAACAGCGCGCCGTACATGCCCCACGACGCCTTCTGCAGGATGGAGAAGCCGATGTGCCACTTGGCCCCTGGCGCGCCCGTGAGGACGCAGATGATGCCGACGAGAATGTTGCCGATGATGACGGTGAGCATGGCCTGCCAGACGTTGAGCCCGAGAGCGATGACGGAGGAGCCGGTCATCCAGCCACCGACGTTGAAGGCGCCGGTGACGACCCAGAGGCCCACGAACTCCCAGGGACCATAGGTACGTCTCTCCAGGGGCAGGGGCCGTGTGTCACGGTTCATGTACGCTTTGGTCTGTACATCTGTCTCTCGAGGAATCTCGAGGCGCTTGAGTAGAGTGCGCATCGCCATGGCTGTAAATGTGCTTGTAAATTTCTTTGAGAGACAATAGTGGTAGGATGGCAAGGAGAGAGATGAACACGTTCAAGTCAACACAGGCATGTCGAAAAACACATTCCAAGCCGGATCTTTATGGCCGTCGTCCCTCCATAATGCTCAAAGACGACTACGCAAAGGCGTTGTCTTATCGTCAGTACGTACAGATACAGACGCAGATGCAGACACGAGCCCAGACGAGCCATCACATCGCCAGATACGTGGTAATTCTGCCGCCAGCCAATAAGCAGCGAGAACCAGACTATCGGTTCCTATCAGGATGCGGGGGAAGGAAAGTTAATGCCAGATCTGATAGCGGTTCTGCATGGCCACGCTAAGACAAGCCGGCCGGCTATCAGCTTATCTCATAGAGTTTGATCAATTTAGCAATTTAGCCGCCTCGCTGCCGACGACGCATGGCAGGAATGTTCAGGATCGTTACTACAAAAGACTCGAAAGTGTTCAAGACCGCCATGTTCGAGTAGCATCTGTAAAGAACCCAGCCTCCATCCGTAGCTCACATCCGCAGACCCAGACCCATCATGGCTGCCCTTCCAATCATCGATCTCAGCACAATCTCAGAGGCGCAACTGGCCTCTGAGCTTATACGCGTTGGCAATGACCCCGGCTTCTTCTACGTCACGGGTCACGGCATAGTTCCAGCGCCTGCCTTTGAGTTGGCAAGAGAGTTCTTCAAAGTTCCAAGAGCTGACAAGATGAGATACCGCAACGGCAGCGGTGACTTGGTACGAGATGAGCCTGGAGGGTCCTCTGGAATGCTAATGAACTGTTCGTAGGGCTATACGGGCATGAGGGAAGAATCGTGCGTATATCATATCCCTGCCATCATTCCCCTTTTTTACGATGCGTCCTTCTCGACCTCATCGCGTGCCCACGTTAGCTAATAATAACATTGACAGTCTCGCAGGCATGGGCCCCGGAGATGTCAAGGAGTCCTTCTACTTATGTGACCCATCGCAAAGAGCCCTGCAGGAGCTACACCCAGTTCTGGAGAACGGGAGGGATCGGCTGGCTCGATTCTTCACCGACACGCAGGCGCTCGCCAATCGTCTCCTGCGGGCAATGGAGATTGGGCTCGAGGTAAGACTTTCACCATTCTACTCAGCCCCATGTAGTCCTTTGTTTCTGAGAGTCCCAGATCCCAGAGGGCGTCTTGACTGGAGCCCATACAGGAGAGTCTTGCCGCATGAGGCTCATCAACTACCCGGCCACGTCGACGTCAGCACATGATGGTGCGGCGGACGACATCAGGGCCGGCGAGCACACTGACTACGGATCCCTGACTCTTCTCTACCGCGAGCCCTCGGACCAGGGAGGCCTGCAGGTCCACCAAAATGGAACCTGGAAAGATGTGCCCTGCTTCGACGACACCATCGTTGTCAACATTGGCGATGCTCTGGAGTTCTGGACGACAGGACGGTTGCGATCCACTGTCCACCGTGTGGCATTCCCTCGAACAGCCAGCGAAAACGTGGCGCGCCTGAGCATCCCCGTGTTCATCCAGCCGGATCGCGAGGTCCTCCTTTCACCGTTGAAGACGTCCAGCATGGACGCATTATCAGGGATTGCGAATGACGATATAATACAAGGATTCAATGAGGTTCTAGTGAGGAAGGGGTATCAAAGTTCTAAGCCGGTGAAAAGCTGGGAGCATTTGCAATCAAGAATCCGGGCGACTTATAAAGTTGCTTGATTTGGCCACATAGCTCTCGTACACAATGCAAGTTATCTCAACTCTACCGTTTTCGTTTTCAGGAATCACTATCGGCCCAAGGTCCTCTACTCGCCAGTTTCTCTTTAGCTATTGCTGCGTTACCGGCATTCAGCTGAACCTTACTCACTGCTCCGGTTTGGTACTTCCTAAGGGCTAATGGGGATGAATAGACACACCGAGTGCTGAACTCGAAGTGCACCCTATACACATACTAGAGACTCTATAGTGCAATAGTAGTAGAGAGTGCACTTGCGTAATTGCCGAACGACGCAAAGTGTATGCCGATGAGGATACTGGACCCTGGTAGTCGCTGTAGGTATCGCTGTAGCACTTCAAGGAGCTCAGCGGGCGGCCAGAATTGGCGGCTGGTGAGTCGTGATGACCTCCATAATGATAGGGAGAACGGCAAAGGAAGCTGGAACTGATATTCTGCTCTGCCAAGCTAACGCGTGAAGGAGCTTAGGGAAACTCCAGCTTTACGCAACACGCATGGATGTGGTTGGGTCAATGAATGACTGTGTAAGTGTCTGTAATTAGCTATGTAAGACAGTAATGGCTTCTAGTAGTGGCTCAAGGATATTTTACAACCATCATGGTTTTGGACTGTTCAAGAACCTTATTATTTATCTAGTTATTCGTCGTATTTAATTTTGAAACGTGTTTTACTCCGGTCACCAAGTTTCATCCAGACTGGCTTGTCGTTTTGTTGGTCACCTACCCTACACCGATTGTTATCTCGAAAGGCGGTCGTTGTGATTGTCAGACGGAAAATAAAACAATGCTCACCACGAATGTGGAGTAGCAGCACTTGGAGCACTTTTATGGGGCCTTGACTGAATCGATTGGCCGACGATCGATACGCCACATCTACCAGCCTCAAGAAGGCTGAATAGTGGGGGTCGGCTGCTGTATCAGAGATACATAAATCAAGATGTAAGCTCAAGCTTTTGAAGAAGTATACTTGATACAGAGCAGCCCATTGGTGAAGCCCCACAAAATCCCCAAGATGCTTGCTCAGATCCCAAGGCAAGAATGCGCGGCAGCTCCTCATTCCATCAACACCAAACCCTCTGACATTCAGATTCCTCAACATGCCAACTTATTTTGTCCGATCGTCTCAATGCCAGCGATTTTCTCCGGGCCAGCGTTGCGTACAGAACGGCTAGAATTCTCAATCCCTCAGACCGCTCAGTTAGCATCGCGATACCTCGAGTTTTGATGACTTCATACCTCCGCCATGAACTCGCTTCACAGCCAGGCGATGACAAGTTCCTTGCTGCATTATCCCACCCGCGCTATACAGTCGAAATATATCACCATGTACACCCGTGCGACATCTATCTACGCGTTGTGCACGATCGCACCATGAACAAGGCAACCTTTCGATCTTCGGTGCTCTTTGCCGGACAAAGCTGTTGAAATATGAGACAGCGACCCGAGATTTCCAAGCAGCAAACCTACGGACGATCGAAAGGCGATGCCACCGCGAGAGCCATGTACAATATCCTCAAGATGGAGCGTGATTGCGAAGCGATAATGCCGTGCCCTCGAAGAAAAACCCATCCAACTTGGTAAGACGAGAATCCCATCACGGAAGATATCTTTTTGGCCCACGTTGGCGCGCATCGAGTTGCAAGACCATTCTTGTCACTGCTTTGGTCCCCGAGTCAAAGCCCACCAACAATATCTCAGCCAAATATCCCAGACGACTGTCTATCACCTCCCCACATTTACGATAGATGGGAAACACCTTTCTCAATCTGCCCGATCGCCGCAGCATCGAAACGATGCCGCACGAGTTCAAGTTCGTAGATGGAGAGGGAATCGCTGCAGTGGCCAGAATAATGATGCAGCACTCAACAAGGCATGCCGCCATTCTCGGACATCTCCCGAATGTTGAGCCCTGATGCCGATGCTTTCTTGCACCCGCTCTTTCGCCCACGTTTTCGCTACACCAAGGGATCTTTTTAATACCCTGCTTTTCCGACAGGGTCATTTCGAGTTGCATTTCCGCTACTGGACAACGCTTCTCTTTGCTGCTCCGCCTTCTCCATGCGGCACGGCCCGGTCCGGTAGATCAACAGAGTTTACTTGAAGGAGTGGAGTGCCGTGGAGTCTGCCGCATCTGCCACCAAGAATGCTGCTGGTGAGGTTGCTCAGGCTATTGTCACCACTGCTGATGACGCCAAAGCCATCGTTGCAAACACCAATGGTTCTCTTGGGCACAAGCAGCTGCAAAGATTCGGGATCCACAGTGATAAGACATCAACCTATTCCCTAACGTATTTTTGGACGCAGCCTTGAGAAGATGGAAGACAAAACCCGGACCGTGTGCCATAAGCTGGGAGCGAGGTATAACACTTGGCTAAGATATTCAACTAAGGCATATTCTCCTAGCGCGACGCAGCCGTCTAAGACTGCCAACTCAGCTACCTACTGCCCAAATTTCGGTAATGACACCCGGCGCTGTGGTAGGAGGAGCAGCGAACAGAGGTTCTGGCTCGGATTGGACCACAGCCCAGCTCAAGGAGACTAAGGCGGTCATGCGTGTCAGGCTCCTGATCAAGTCGCTGACAGACACATCGCTGCATCCCGTCCCCAGAATGACGAGTACGACATCGTGGTGATGCAAGACGGGAGCGTCTCGACCTAGTCGCCTAGGTGCCTTAGCAAGGTGAGGCCGAGCCGTTACATGATCGGCATTAGCAGAGAGAAGGGCGACGGAAAGACCGGGAGGCCAAGGATCTATGCCATTATCCTCAGGGAAATCGAAAACAAGTTCATCATAAAGTAGTGGCCCTACGAGGAGATCATGTTCAAGTACATGGACCGCAGCGTCGTAGACAACGGCCTTGGGTACTCTAAGGGAGCGCCAGGTGACCGCAAGATCAGCCGTGACTTCATGAGGATCGGGCTCCCCAAGATGTCATTCAGCTCGGCTATCGAGACCATGTCGAACAAGTACACAAGGCAAACATTCGCATCTAACAACACCGGCGGGTACTACTAGATGAACACGTCCTGGGGGGAGAGCTCGAGCCTCGTCACTACCGACTTCAAGGGGTCTGACGGCAACCTCGAGGGGATCCAGAAGCTGTCTAAGGTCATCCGGCTGTTCAACGGAAAGAGCTCGCAAAAGAAGGGTACGGTGGCGATCTCGACCTCCTTCAAATGAAGCTCGTGGGTGAGGAAGTGGTCATAGACGGCAAGGACTGCGGGTCCAGCGTTAAGTTGCACAACATCCACATAAAGACCGCCGACTACAGGAGCCGACCCCAGATCAACTCCACGGGCTTCAGCATCATGGCCATAAGCTTCGACAGAACGAAGACCAATACCATATTCGGCGACATCAGCGACCTCGGGAAGGGTCTTGGTAGCGTGGGCCTGCCACACGAGCGGCTGTCGAGAGGTTACAGTAAGCTATGAGTGACACCAGTCTCCTCAATAAGAATATGTCTGGAACTGTCGTGCGGCCCCGTTTTCCTTTGGGCCATACGCCTGTTATCCTTCGCGGGTTCTGAGGACATCCACCATCCTGCCACTATTCGCATGTATTGCCCCTGGAACCCTGCCAGCATGGGCATACGCTGACTTTTGGCAGTATGAACGTCGAGGGCGATAAGCCTCATTTCAAAGGCGGTGCCCAAGAGAATGACGCGGATGTTGCAGAGGACGGTGATGCCCGGCCCGCTGAAGCTTTAGAGGCAGCTGAACTGGCCAAACGAGTCGAAACCGTGGTGCCAGCGAAACCGGTCGAAGCCGCATAGGCAGCTGGACTTGTGAAGATTCCGGTACCAGAATCCACTGCAACCAAAGGACTCAACTCTTCTCGAGCAACCCGACTTATGTCACGTTGGATCCGACGTTACAAATAACAGCAGTGTCTAACCACAACAGACATCAACACCAAAGAACGGTCGACTCGAGGGATGATATGCTTGGCGAATGACCCCGAGACAAGGTCCAAGCATCATGATCCCAAACAGTCCTGGCACACATTCGGCTTGCTATGTTGTAGCATGGGGATAGGGCACGCGTGTTCGTGTTGCAAATTCGCCAACGAAAGCAACAATACAGCTCAACATTCTTCAGATCAAGGGATCAACACTGAGCCTCAGCCGATGTATCCTTCTTATCATATCCCAATAACCACGGCAACGCCCAAGCATTCGTCCACAGAACAATCGTCATCTCGACGAACCAGAAACTGCAGCGGGACTAGATGCCAGTGTGTTACAAAAAGAAGACTGTCACAAAGTATATTGTTGGCCACAAACGGACCATCAAGCCTAGCGTCGGGGGAAAGTGGTGTCCCTACAATAGAAACGATCGTTTCTGGCACCACCCACATTCGGAAAGCAAAGGTATCAGGCCTGGTCCAGGTGATGCAAAGCGTCGCTATCGGAAAAGATGTACTTAGACTAGAGATACATTCAGATTTCTTTATTAACAATAACGGGCACAGTGAGAGCAACCCCAAAGTGACAGATAGATCATCGAGCTGGCACATGATCTCCGCTGATGAATTTGGCCTAGTTGAACCCAAAGGTCGATCCGCCAGGACTCGTCAAAACGACAAGTGCTAGCCTAGCCTTCACTCAGTGGTCGGTTTGTCTTGGTTTTGAAGTCATTAAGCTCCTGTGAAGCAGTTGCTCCGAACTTGGCGACCAGGTCACGTTCATCATCGGCATTTTCGTCGATGGAGGCGGGCTTGAGAGGTATTATTATCGCGCTCGAAAGAAGGGATTGGTTGATGGTGAGATTGGAGGAAAGCTAGGCCTACCGAAAGACTGGCGCAGAAACAAGACTCTGCTTAGAAAACGTGCTGCCGCTGTATATAAAGGGCCATTGCGAAACAAGGCCCGAAGACCATCAAGAAAGAAACCTGAAACATACATGATGTCGGGATTATGTACCTACTCTCCTCCCTCCCGAATCACCTCCCTCCTATCGCCACCAAACTCTTGTTTTATTTATCCTGGAACCTGCATAGAGTTCCCAAGAGCGAGGGCAAAAATTGATCTTGTTGGACACTCGAGCTTGTGTCGAATGCCCTGAGTAACGCCGCGGCCGGCAAGGGAGCGGGACGGGCCGAGTACGTTAGAAGTAAAGGTTAAAGTTTTGTCTGTTTGCGAAATAAGCTCAGTGGAGCGAGTCTGTTAGCGGCAAGTATGGGTTTTGTTGTAACTGTCGTTGTTGTCTTGGTGGCAATCATGATGCCTTTTTGGGATACGACGAGGAGCTTGTGACCGAGAGGTTGATGATGCGGGAACTGAGTTCGAGAACAGGAGCTCCCATCATGCCTTTGATGCGAATGGACAGCCGAAATGGAGGAACTGAGGACTATACAGGGCAGCACCAACGATATCTGTCCTTGTCCTCGTGTGCAATGTATGACTTTGGCTGTTCATGATGTTTACTATCATCCCCGATCGGCCAATCTTGTGTCGTCTGGCAGGTCTTGTGGAAAACGCCACTGCTGAGTTTTGCGCTGTTTCCAAACATGTCGCCCTCTGCAGGTACACAAAGAGGTCTTGGTGTCGTCAGATCCGGCTAACACTCGTTGTCAACGAGGTTAAGTATTTTCTCACCATATGGTCATGCCTTTTCTCTCACGCATGCCTTGTGTAGTAAACTGTTCCCTTCTGTATATATCTCTTCCTTCAGACTCGAAGAATACTCTCGTCGTTACAGGGGCTTCAACCAAGATTGTGTCCTAATGTTCGAATTTACTTGGATTGATGGCGGTGAATGTGGCCTTTAACCTCAGGACTGCCGATAGCATCAACCCTGAGAACATTCGGTACAACGCTTGAAGATAGTGAACTTGGCAATTGGAGCATTTACTTAAGAGCCTTGGTGGGATGGTCTCCTCAGAAAACGTCGTTGCCCACGGAAGCCTGCAAATGCATGAATGCCACAACCGTTGTCAAGAAACAGTGACCAATCTTATAGATTTCAGATCTTAGAGGCGCCGTCCAAACAAGAAATGAACTCGTTGACCTTGCCCTGAAGTTTCGATATGTCTGTGGCTAGAGTCATGTAGTCCTCAGGGCGGCGGCCAAGCTGATCTACTAGAGTCACACAAGTGCCTCGCCTGCTTCGAATGAGCAGCGTGGACGCCCATGACCTTGATACCAATTCATTTACTCTACCAGCACGTCTCCAAGCCGTTTTTCGCGATGAGTCGAATTCAGGATAAGACATCACACACGGAGAGTGCACTCAACGAGTCCAATGATTGGCGATTTATATATTGCATTTGCATGTACCGGACACAAATGAACAGCCCGAATCTGCGACACTTGCAAGACGCTGTATGCGCACCACCGCACCGTTCTCAAGGCTGAAAAACAGGCTGCTGCGCGACAAATTGATGCCACTTATCTTTGCGAAAAATGAGAATTTCCAAATTCACTGCCCGGCTACTTTTCTTAGGCTGCCCGCTGTAACAGGAGGCTTCTGCCTCAGCACTGAGTACAGAGTGGCGGCCCTCAGTTGTAGTCAGAGACATAAGGACTTCACTGTTACTGGGACGAAGAGTACAAAAGCAAGAGACGCGGTCGGTAATGAACAGGGAGCGACGTTGACAGCGGAACTCATCAAGGGGGAGTTGGTAAATAGATGGCGTCACTGTTAAAAATTAGGCTCTCCATTCACGCAGGCCTTGATTTAAGGCCTCGGGAACGGTAGAACTAAGCAGCTCGGTGTAGCAAAAGCGATTTGAGTCTCGACGGCTAGAAACGGTACCGCTACAGTGGTGTCTTTAGAGTGATGCAGACACAGAGCAAATCGGGCGCGTATGAGCATACCGCCAAAGGGGGGTGATCTGGAAGCGATATGTAGACTGGCAAAGATGCAAAAAATAGAGATAGTATCATATCACGGAGCACATTTCTAAGCCTCAAGGTGAGGTTTCATTCTCGCGGTTTCAATCTGTCAAATATGACATTGATAGAAATCGCGCTGCCACCCCGCCGCTGAGTCACGGCAGCCTTGTACAATACACAAAGCCCAGTAACACGTCAAGAAATCATGAATCAGACAGCAGTGCCTGCCGGACAAGGTCAAACCGATGTGGCTTGAGTGACTCGATGACATCCACATGGCCAAAGAAACCGCATACGGAGAGGAGAGCCTGGCTGCGGTACTACGAGAGGTATAAGGAAAGCTCGCCGCGGTGTCTGTTGACTTACATCAAGCTTGTAGCATCGGTCTTGGCTGGCACCGCTGAGGCCAAGATCACAGCGACCAGCAGCAGAGAAGCGGGAATTTCACATGTACTCCATGCCACAAATGCAGTCGTTACAGCCTCTGCCGAAGCAGCGACCGGCCGTCCTCGTAAGTTTGCCATTCCTGCGGCCAAGATTCCCGAGCCTCACTTCTCCCTGATTAAGGTCGCTGGTGGCTCGACCATTCAAAGCTACGCCAACGAGACACTTCCTCGAGCTGCGTTCACCTCTGAGTCATGAATGGCGGGCGGAGTTGATAGCTTCGTGGAAGGACAGCTGCACTTGCAACCTCGATTAATTCGTAGGACGTTATCAGGATCCCGTGGCGAAGGCGTAAGGGAACAGCCTCGATGTACTGCTTATCGTGACGAAATGGGTGAAATCTTTGGCGGCTTTACGAGAAGTTCTCGGTGTGATGCTGCGGTTCTCTGTGAACCATCATGATGACTATTCGCAAAGCATCATCAGGAGTATCAACTACTTCGGAAGTTGGGGAGGCGTAGTCACTTTTTGCTATGTGATCTTCAACATGGCGTGAGTTGACATATGCTCGCTACAATCGTAAGCACCAAGACAGACCGTTGTTGATAGCACAAACGTGATGAATGCTGTGTCTGTGTCAGCGAAGCCTTGGTCTTCTGTTTGCCGAGGCAGGCTATGAAAGCCTAAAATGAAAACGCGTTGGTCCGTGAGAGCAAGACGGGTGATGCCTCGGCCACTGAATTGCCCTTATACTAATTGCCCCGGATGTAGTCGTTGGAGCGATGGTAGACAGAGGCAGCGCCGAATTCCAATGCAACGCAGCAAATGGCTCCTCTGATGTGTCGGCTTCGTGATCTTCGGCAAGGTCTTTTGTTATTGTAATCGGTCGAATGGGCGGCGTGGAGTGGATGGATCGATGACAACTTCTCTATCCGGTAAGAAGATATCAGTAAAAGAATTCTAGCGAGACTGAGTTGTTGAATATTTGCGGCAAAGACAACTCAGGATGAAGAATGAGGGACTGATAACGCGTCGTCGAGCACTACGATTGGGACGACGCTGGCAATCGTAACCAATGTTGATTGCGAAAGGGAAGCGAACTGCGTGCCTGAGGTCAACTCCGATCGTCAAGTGCGTACGATGGCATAGCTATGAGCTGTCGAAGCTGAGGTGTTGTGTTGGAAGAAATGTTGTTTGTTCTGCGTGCGTCTCTCGTCTCCGTAGGGATTCGCGCTGAAGATGACGTAAAAATGGGAGGTTACACTGACCCCTCGTCGACATTCGTGTCATGAGTACCAAGATACCTACGCACGACCGATCTAGAGGAAAGAAAGAAATTACCAGATGCTCCTCATTCGACCTCTGCGCAAGAAAATGTTCAAGGCAAGTCTTGCAGTGTTCTTAGAGCGCCTTGACGCTGGCGCTATCGTATGTAGTAATGCCATCGACGTCGTCTTGAGTACGTCGACACCGCACGACACAGGCCCCTTTGAATGTAATTTAATAACGAGAATTTATATGAACCGACTGAGGCAAGGATCTCACTAGAAGCCGATATCCTGATGGGATGCTACGTGTGTATATTCTCCACACCAAGCGGTTGACGCGTTCCCCAACGTGCTGGCTCTGGACTAGCGATTTTTTGGCGCACCGCTTCCTGGCATCTCGACTGCTGCCAAACCTAATACAGGGGCATTTACGAGAGACCAGGCACTCCGCCAGCCGTCATCTCATGAATTCTAAGCAATTGAAGACTTTACTCAATATGGCCGAAGCCTGATTTTGCTGATGTAACCGTTCCTGTAGCGGGATGTTACAGTGACATCCTACTTCGTCAATAGCACCATATCGTTACATCATGCTCTACAAAAATTGCCCTTTTCGTCTCTCTGCTCAATGATCATTGGATAAAGCGACAAAAGTCTACCCTTGGCGTGAATCAATCCCCACTTGGACTCTTAAAGATTAAACGGCGTAGTGTCTAGTCTGCTTACTACCAAAATCCCAAAAGGTTAGAGCCGGCCAATTTAGGGCAGCTATCAGTAACAGAGGTAAGAACCAGTGGCCGTTGCCGATTCAAAGTGTACTTATTCTTACTAGAGGGAGATGCTTCCAACAATGCGGCCTTTCGATATCGGAAGCCTTCCATCATGCCCCCGACCGGTGGATAGAGACCGCCGACAATTGCAGCAAGAGACCGGACCTGCTTGGGCAGCAAGGCGCAGTACAGCGGTGGAAATGGGGATAGTACTGTAACCAAGGGGTTGAACAAGGGCAGTTCTTTTGTAAGGTAAGTCGGGCGATCCCTGGGAATAGGAAAAGGTTGGAAAGGAGAACTAACAACGGACTCACCAATACGTTCGAAGTGAAACACGAGGATATGCTTGCGGGAAGATTGAAAGCTGCAAGTGAAGTTCTGAACAAAAAGATCAATTGCTTG
This sequence comes from Fusarium sp. NRRL 25303, assembly GCA_013396255.1. NCBI lineage: Eukaryota > Fungi > Ascomycota > Sordariomycetes > Hypocreales > Nectriaceae > Fusarium > Fusarium sp. NRRL 25303. The sequence continues at coordinate 27,471 of JAAOAY010000094.1, forward strand.
CATGACTTGAAACGCAGAAAAGCCGGCCTGATCCTCAATTTGCTCTTCGGATGGACATCCAACCCACCAGTACAGCAGTCAACCACAGCCATTGTCAAAATTCGGGTTCTTGCAATTTACAATATTTGAATGTAAACAGAGAAGCAAGTCCCTGCCAATACTCACGTTCCATCGCACTGGCTACAAGAACAAGCCGACTTGAACTCTTCAATGCCCATGTTCCAAGGCCTCTGTTTGGATGTAGATGCTTCCGCGCAGTGCAAATGTTGAGGACAAACGAAGAACTCATATACAATCTCCAAAAAATCAACGGCAAAGACAAAGCTTTCATGGTCATGCATCCTTCGGATTGGCCGTTTTTTGGACAAGGAGCATCACACTTACGTTGCTAGATGGGAAGGCAGGCCTCGCGTTTGGTGATGGAAGGTTTCTGTTGAGGTTCGGCTGTCGTGATCGCAAGCCAAGGAACTTTAGTTAAACCAATCACGGTCGTGGCGTGTTACAGCAACGGTCAGGAGTCTTAAGGGCAAACAGAATTAATTGCCTTTAAATTGCTTCAGACCTCACATTTCCTGACATTGCCATATTTATTTCCATTGCCCATGTATGTTTGGGGCTTTTACAACCGGTATGATATTGCGATGAGCCAACCCTAACCTACAGTTCCCAAGTCAGCCTGATAACAGAGTCAGTGGAGGGCAGGCACTGAACACAAATGAGAGCAGCTGAATTACAGGTCATCTCCAAGGGGGGCACTGTCGCGGGAGCAATTGATATGGGGCTTACAGGGCGTTAGTGGGGCTGGGATCCCCTGTAAATGAACGATGAGCAATCGCGGGAGGCACCTCAGGGACCAAGCCTTCCGTGTCAACGCGTGTTGTCTCTGGGCTTCCTTCCATTGCCTTGTCCTTGTCCTCGTTCTCGTCGTCCTTTGACATCTTCATCCTCCAGCAATATTAAATTTTCCTCTTTCGTCTCATTCAGGACGCACTTCTATCGATCAGTCTGCCCTCGCTTCCAATCAAATTTTCGCTCATTTCCCCCTCATTCATCGGCGGCACTCTTGGAAATTCTCCGCGTAACGTTGGTGACCTTCGTCCTTCATCACCACCAAGCTTTCCCTCTTTCATCTCACCAACGACACACCTCCATCGATCTATCTGCCTTCCCATCAGATTTCATCTCATTTGCTCCTCGTTGACCCACGTCACGCCTGGGAACTCCCTCTTTCGAACTCCCTCGCCTCGTTCTTCAGGCAGCATAGACGACAGCACCAAGTGCCCCCGCCCAGCGACATGACATCGCCCCATTGCCCCTCACCCGCTGTAGCCATCAGAATTCGACCGAAGCGACAGCGAGATGCGGCCGACCCAACTTGTCGAATTGATTGAACCATGCCTTGCTCAAGCGCCAACGCTACAGACACGGGCCGAGATGATTGACGGACGCTAAACCAGCCGCATCCGAACCTTCGAAAAGGGACACTCAACATGCCCCGTCCGCCACAGCCACAAGACCGCGACCAACAGTGCAACCAACCTCAGCACGTACCCCAATTCAAACGGCCGGAACCACTCCTCTCTCTATATATCGCGCTCGAGAAGTACTACCGCTGGCTTGAACTTACCTTGGCCCCCGAGTCCCAACATCTCTCGAACTCAAACTCTCAGAAGATGAGGACGGTCCGCCAACGACCCTCTTGAACACACGCCCAATCAGCATTCCCATTCATGAAGCCTACAGGCAATCCGCTTTCCCCCTTCTAATATCCCTCGGAATCTTACTCCGATGTATGATGCCAGGGTGCTGCCCTTGATCAGACGTATGATCACATTGCGGCTCGGGCTGTGAACTTACAGCCCACGTACAGACACCGAGGGGGGTCTGCAAAAGTGCCGGAAACAGCTCGAATTGCAATGCAAGGAACGAATCGATCTCGTCGCAGATCTCGAGATCTCGCGACAAGAAGAGACGACACAACCCCCGGTCTCTATCGTCGCTGATTGCCGATTATCCAGATGCAAGGCAAGTCTTTGGAACCGGGTATACATTTTTCAGGCCGTTGACTGTCTTTCCAGATTCTTGCCGACAACATTCTACGCGCCCAGTCTATCCTAGGCAAAGCCCGCAAACACCACATCCATCAACCTTCCACTCCCCAACACCCATTTGCGAGCATTGCCTGGGATAGACTGCTTGAGGTGTATTCATCGTCTCGACTCTATCCTTCAACTCTACAACAGCCAATAACACCGAGATGATGAATACACCCTAAGCCTACCGCCCGGCCGGTTATCAAGACATCACAGCAAGCTATAAGTCCTTCCACCAACCTGCCGGCCCCCTAACCACGACAGAGCGACACTGGGAGCCGACAGGCTACCCGAGCGGGTTCCTCCACCGAGTCTAAACACAACATTCAACAAAAGTAGAACCCGCTCGGGTAGGAAAATTTGAACACAACATTCAACGGAAGAAAACACCTCGGAACTCTAGCTCGAACCGAGAGCGCCCTCGCCATATTCACCGTGCCGCAACGACAGGCGCCATGCAGGAAATGGGTGGTGAGACGAGTGATTCTCAGCGTCCAGTCACACCAACACTCGACAGTATCATCGGTGGGAGAGCGAGACTGGAACCAAGTCCGCTTACGGGCCCGGATGAGTGGAGGGGATACTACAGCGGAGGACGCAAAGACTGAAATAGAGGAGATAGGCAATAATTGACGTTTTTCGCCATGCGGATGCCAGAGTGTGCGACGACTTGCTCTTCATGTGACGGTATACGCCATGAACAAGGAGATAGCCTCAGTGGATGAACACGATGTTGGTGAAAGTGCACAAGAAGCCAGTCTGCTGCCGCGATCGCACAAGGAAACCAAGATGTACTGCTGCTTCTGAGATCCATACACTCGCGGCAAGGCCTTTGGTGATGTTATACCTACTGGTAGCAAGAGCATTCAGACTTTAGATGAGAATGCCACGATAAAAGTAGTAATAAGTACCCTAAGCTTGGCCCAAGTTGCTTGAATCCTTTTGTAACATAGTATGCCGCGAACTGATTATTTGGAGGGCATTCTCAGCGTCGTGAGCCTTGGGAAGGTCAGCGAATGAGTCTGGTCGCCAAACCAGATCCTTTCGCGGCACCAAATGCAGTACATTAAAGTCTCGGTGGTCTTACCAGCTTCTACATGTATCAAACCCGCCAGATCAACAATGTTCAACTTTGTTTCCCGCCCGAGGACTAGATCTGCTTCTACGAACAGGCTTATTTGCTTCAAGGCAAAGAATACACAAGGATCGCCTCGTTCAAAAGATGTCATCATCTACTTCAGAACACCCGTAACCTCTTTTAACTAGCTGTGCGACAGATCAAATGACGGTTAAAGTTATTTTCCTTACGTTTCCTGATATTTATGTATGATTTGTTGAATAGCACAAGATACAAAGGGCTCGGGTGTGATATGTATCTGCAGAGCAATGCTGACACCTTTGGAGAGAGTTCAGAACCTTCCTGTGCTACGAATCACAGTAGCAATAAGTGATAAGTTTTCTTGACGGAATTTAGTTCCCGCGGGTCTGAGTAACAGGAAGTGTTTGGCAGCGTTTTGTTAGACATGCTTGTCTCGGGCTCAAGGGATGATGTTGGATACCCAGAGAAGAACGTGCAGTGCTTTCATGGATGACTCTGAGAACTTTACTCTACTGACAATCATCGGCCTGGTCAAAGGAAACATGTTCGGTATTTCCTATACTTCATCTGGATCGCGATTTCAATAGTGAAGGTATTCGGCGTCGAGCACGGGGGCAGAATAAAAGCCCCCAAGCTTACAATAAACCACTTCAGACTCTTTATATGGTTGATATCATGTAACACTCTGATTGCCGATTCCCCGTTTTCCTCTATGATGCTACCACGATACTTATACGACACTAGAACGTGGACAGCCTGATGTCGGTCGCGTTGGCCTTGAGACAGGTCAGACTCCTTTTCTCTTCCAAAGCTCACAAATCGTTCATTACATGTCGCTGAGTTTCGTGCAGCTTGTTAGTTTATGCGCCATGCAGTCCTCCCTGGGCGGCGGGTCGTAGCAGAAGTTCACACAAAGAGGGTGCGTCACAAGCTTACATTTGGCCCTCCCCTGTTCGAAGACAGAGGATCAAAATAGACGACATTCATACCGAAACCAGAAAGTAATGGGCGTCGGGGATATATCGCCAAGGTTTAATATACTATTCGCAATAGGCAGGCTAGATAATCCAGAGTTCTTCACAGCGGAGTCTGCAAAACGCTCTCGGGCTGAACTGCACAGTAATTCTCGCAGTCATCTTTGATACGATGCAAGATCTTATCCAGCCTATCTCGTTCAGACTGAGCAAGTCATCAATGAAGAAGCTATGTGGCTGCTGTGCGTGGACGAAGACGAGAAGGGGAGGCAGATGGTTAAGGAAGATGGTAAGGTACAATGGCGAAAACAGGTTCCAGATAAGACTACATTAGCTCTAATGAGCATCCTGAGGGTAGTGATGACCATCGCAGTCAAGGGGTTAATAGAGTCCTTTGCCAATCGCTTCGCTGTGTCGAACTGACCTGAAAAAGAATATTTCACTATATAGCTGACGCAGACAGAGTGGAAAGCTTGTTTGTGTGTAGGTTGATTTATCACGTTACAATATGCTATACTCATGAATGACGGATGATTGAACAGGAGACCATGGCCACGAACGATCTATTATCTACTATATGTAGGATGGTGAGTCTAAGATTTATAGTAGATGATAGTGAGATTCATGCAGATGGGCGACCAGCGGGAAAATCTGAGTGACGATGCTGTGATCTTCGATAAAGCTTGTGGTGGCGACAGGAACTCAAGTCTCGGTGCCGAAGTCGGTGTTGGCGTCAGTGGGGCTCACACCGACAGCGATATAGATAGACAGGAGAAGGCCAAAGTCTATTTGTCGTTGCATAACCTGAGAGCCATCGGTAAGGCCGCCACAGCTCACATCAGCATCACCAGGGCAGGCAATATCACACTGATCAGCCGCAACAGATGGAGACGTAATGAGGTTAAGCTCGCTACCGCAGTAGCATTTATTATCATAAAGCCCGAAAAAATTGGCGCCCAAGCAAGTCTCGGCACATAAGTCAGCATCGTTGTCCTCAGAGGAGTATGCCTGAGTGAAGCCGGGGAAGCCATTGTTGGAGGAAAAGCAGCCAAGGAAATTGAAGCTATCGGGTGTTCCGATGCCAGCAGCATCAGGTAATCTAGTACCAATGGTAGGACTAATGATCTCGATTGCAGAGGTCGTGGTATCGGTTAAGCGAGTGGTAAGCTGAGCAGCGGCCAAATTACCGATAATAATGGCAATTTTAGTATAATGCATTTCGAAGTTGATGGTTTACTTAATAACAGCTCCTGGAAGAATATTGGAGGGCTTGATGCGATTGGGATGCGTGATGACCAAAAATAAGTCAAGCTTTGATCGAGATAAACCCTTTCCTTATATACCTATCTATTCCCCGAGCTGGAATGAGGCAGAACATTGTCTCTTGTAAGACATGCGTCATACTTATGTGTCATAGAATTTATCAAGCATCACAAAATGAGAACTAGCATGATATGGCTATGGAGAAATCGAGTTCCTGTCGAATAAGTAAGAAGCCCCCCTGCCCCCCATTCTGCCCCTGGCCGACATGTCTTACCGTGATCCAAGCAAGGGAGCTTCTCGCCCTTCCTTGGCACTGCTTACGGAGTAGATCTCAACCGCTTAAGGGTTTGTTCTAAGTACATCTCGTATTTTAAAATTAACTTAAATTTTAGATGAACAGAAGCATATTCGATTGTGAAGGGCCCGACTCAAAACTTGGCATCGCACTGGAGCAAAGCAACAGGAATCATGAGGCGCAACGTGAAAGAAGACAGAATATCGCTTCAATAACACATGGAAATGGAAGCAGAGAGGTGGACACGCAGATCTGTTATAATGCATGCTGCATCAAGCTTACTTTTAACCACATTTCTCGGCTTTCATTGATTCCTTTCCTGATTGTCCCCCAAGCCTAATGCAAGCCCCAATACTTCATCATACATGCAGATCCCGTCACATTTCACATCACCCCCCATCACCGACTCAATATCCAGTCCGTGTATATCCCGAGTTAAAGATCTCCTTCTTGACGCCATTCAATACACTCAAGATTTATCAAACTGTCTCTCGCATAGAAGCTCCTTCATCGTACGCAAGTTCCTAGAGCCGATGTCGATACTGTGAAGGTACCATCGTCCGAATTAACTTCTGGTGTAGGTGGAGGCTGTGATCTGGGGAGTATAGCCGCACCCCCCACACAAGAAAGTAAGTATGTAGATGTCTTCGAGGAGTCTTCGTCTTTCTCTGCGCCCTCTCCTCCATGCTCGCTACTCTCGGTATCCTCAACATCGGCTTCATCTTCAGTCTTGTACCTCCAATACTTGAGTCATATCCAGCTGCCATCGCATCCACAATCTAGATCGTCCCCCATCTCTGCACATCCTTTGCATGGTTCTCTTGAGGAAGAGGGAGGGCGCGATTCGAATATACATGTGATGAATCAGAAGCCCGATGAGGATGGGTGATGAGGTTGCGAGAATAGAAGTGATTTAAACCCCGACACACAGGCAAGGAAATCAAATCAACACACATGGGCATATACTCCTTGACTCCCCTGATGCTATCTCAGAAAGGCCCACGGTCAGACTCAGCCAGGACCAGGGAGGGCAACGAGTATATTGCCCATATCTGTCGATTTGTCTTTCTTGCTGAAGCTTTGTGGGCGTTGCAATAGATTTGAGCAAGCAGTGGTGCGTTGTTGTGGTCTGCATCTTGTCGTGATAAGACTTTAACCTGTCGATCGAGCTCACGAGTGGCCTTGTAAAGGCGAGCCTCAAGTTGGTTGGTGGTGCCATCTGTCTGAGCTCAGGCCACGTTTAACTGCTACTGCAAGTAATCATGCGGGCCGAGGATATAGTCGACGATGGCGCTGGGGGCGAAGCGAGCTGGGTTATCGCTGTTATATATGGGCAAGACTGCCTTTTTTTGTCTCTGTTGCTGTTGATGCTGATTCTCGCAGTTGTCAGGCTATCGTGAAGGAGGAGTTTGCTGCCACAGTTTGCGTATGATTGAGCGTCACCTGTTGTCCATTGGCATTGTCGATCTGCTCGTGTAACTCGGCTTGAAAGTCTTGAAGACTCTTGACGGTCCAGATTCCACCACTGATGCTGATCTTTGCTGTTGTTGGGCTGTCATGAAGGAGCAGTTTACGCTGAGTATATGCCACATGAACTGTGAGCACTTGCCACCACGATGTAGAGTTGAGTGCACGAAGTACTGCGAGGAGGTGACTGGAACCGACCGTGCATCTTGTTGATTGATTGAAGTGGGTTGTGATGACGCGGGAGGATTGAATGCTCAATGGCTGGGTCCTTGAGGCTAAGCGACTCTTCTGATTGACGCGCTGAAGCAATTCGAGTTTGAACTCTTGAGTACAATCTTGACAGTTCAGGTGTTATAGCTTGCCGACATATGCCAAGGGTTGGCGTAAGGCTTCACCGGAGGCAGCATTGTACTCCTCTATGAACTTGCACTGGAGGGTGTCGCCTCATCACAAACAGGGAGGGCCGGCTTTGAAAAGTCAGGCTTCTGAGTCGTGTCAGCCCTGACAGCCTTTTGAATCTGACGGTTGATCATGGATTTTCGCCGAGAGTACCGGCGTCAACCGCAGTTGATAGTACCACAATGCATATCTTCCGTCGCTTGTTCCCATTCTCACTTCATAGACACGCCGTCTAGTGTATTCATCCAGTGCAGGATCTTTTTGTTCTTCGCTTTTACCGCATTCGTTCTTCCAGCCTAGTCTAAGATTTGTGACTCTAGGTCGTGGTAAACCTTGCGCAGGCAATTACCGACAGATGATTTGGCTTGGAGAAGCCCCGAACCTTACTTCTCTCTCGTTGACGACAGAATACGCTCTACATGAGAAGTTATATATATGGTTGAGTGAAACCAACCGGAAGTCTTCAGCGATGAACATCATAGCTCCAGGAGAACTCATCTTGGATACGCATGCCAGGGGGCAGGTCTTGTTCGTTTTGTCGTGCGATCAGAAGCGCGAAAACATTGTCGAAACTGTCGCTCTCCCTTGCCATCGTCTTCGAGATGAAGCTTTCTGAAGTGACAAACTGGGGGCCAATCGACCTTATGCAGGGATTCCAACATAATGGGGTAAACCCTGTTATCCGCGTCTTTGCCATTTCCTTCATAGCCTTCGGCGCTGTCGTACCAACCAAAGGCCTCATTGAGCTTCGAGCACTTTAGGATTCTCGACCTTGAGGTCTGACTCGGTAACAGATTGCATGTCGATGCCCTTGTTTTCGAGCACCAAGGTATCTGGAACTTTCGTGTTGACTTATCAAACCTTAGCTTTGGCCTGACCTCGTCAAAAGACTCAACTGTTCAATGTTGTTGAAGTAGAAGGTACTGTACGAAAAGGGGTGTGATCGAGGGGTTCCAGCCGTCCAGTTACTATATCATGAGTCGCAGTTCTGTTGGTAGTTTGGGAAAGCTGGCGAAGGCATTGGGTTGTCGGAGACGGGTCCGTGGTGGTGTAGAAGACATCGACTGATATTCGTTGTTATCAGCTGGCCTGAGTTGGTGTGCACCGAGAGGCAGAGTCGTCATCATTTCGATCCGATTGATCCAAAAGTCATGATCATCACCCTTCCCCGAGTCCAAAAGATTCTCAACTCATTTTTCCAGGTTCAATAAGCTCATGTTGGCTTCTCTGTACTCTGATAGGAGTGTACGCAGACAGAAGCCTGGAAGACAATCTTCAGGTTCTCATCCGCCGCAATATCTGCACCCGTAGGTCGATCGGGGGCCAGCTTGCCCTCCCTCCACCGTTCCTCTTACGCCGCTTCCATGGGGTCGGTACTGGGAAGCGAAGGTTGACGCCTTGGGTGATGAGGTTAGAGAGCTTACCCAAGTTGTCATTCTTGAGCGTGCCGTCATTGTGGGACGTGCAGAGATCGGCTGCTTCGTCACCTAGAACCGCTCGGATCTGTTCGCGTGTAGCGAGATTGTGGCAGTTTGTGTTGCTTTTGGAGAGGGTGGCGACAGGAGGGCGGTCGTAGATATCGTCATATTCGTCCTCGTCGGCAGCCCTTTGATGTTTTTCTTCATGACTTCTCTGGACTCTGTAGATGCACTCCTAGTAGATGGCTGATTTGCTGTGACAACCTCTTTCGTGTTGCACCAGCATGATGTACTTGGGATTTCCAGTCTGTTCTAAAGACTCTTCGATGAATGCCTAGTGATCAGGAGACTTATTCCGTTGCGGCGTGAAGCGACAGCAGGGTCGTACGTAGTCATCATCATCGCCCATCTCGGTGGCCGAAGCTGGCGATAGGTTCGCCGTGGATCGTGCCCTTTGTCTGTCGTGATATATAAGCATAACCTCCGTAGCTATATTAGTTTTTTCCGTAAGCTCTTCAATGTATGGCTCGATATCGTCTAGCATCACAGGTTCCTCGCGTGCTTTACTGGGAATATCGCGGGTGACTCTTCAGCCTGAAAAGTCATATAGCCTCAAAGTATAGGTTGATGATTCTCAGCAAAAACAGGCGATGGGAACTTCCATAAATGGTCTGACTGGTCTTCTTCTGAGTCAGAAGCATCACCCGGGACGCTAAATATTGACGTCCCTCTTAGCCTAGGCGTGCTGGGAGTAAGCAACGTGAGCAAGCCTGGTCCTGGATCCCTTTCATTCAGCATTCATTGCGAATACCGGATTGGCCATGATGTTGAGAGTTGTAACGGCATGAGACAAACATATTGACTTTTGGTTGGTGGGGGTCTCTGGAAATGAATGTTTCGGGCAACGTGTGGTGTTGATTTGTGTTGCGTGCGTCGTCGGTTGATGGTGCTTATCCATCCCTAAAGCCTTCGGAAGCAGAACCTTCAAGGAGGTCTGAAGCACCTCGTCGAAGTGTAGTGTTCCATACTAAAGACGGTCGTGAGAGTAAGTCTTTACTGCGCACTCGCTTCCTGGCATGGCAAGCCATCCTGTGTGTGTCGAAGGTTGGTCTGTGAGGTATGTTCTTCGATTCTTGTCACCGTCGGGCATGAACCACGATCCAATGCCCTGGAGCTCAGCTTCAGACTGGGTACACTCATAGGAATGCTGTTTCGACTGTTGTTGATCGACGCGTCGAGTATTGGGATCTGGGCGATGATGGAATAGTAAGAATAGCTTGACTTCGCAGTAGTCGTCGTTGGACATGGCAACTGGCAGTAAAGAGTTCACTGGTCTCAAACTCCTTATCCGTGTCTTCCTCGGGGGCAAAGTAGGAAACTGAACCGCCCAGTAGTAACTTTGTCGCGTGGGAACTTCTTGAGACCTGGAAGACTCATCCTCCTTCCGTCTATAGTATTCAGCTCGTCAAGCAACTGGCGCTCGCTGGCCAAAGTTGATCCAGGATCCATTGGTATCTTCCCCAGTGTTGATGCTATTAGCTGGCAAATCTATGTCGATATTAGATAATTCATCATAGTTGATTTTTCTACGCCTCAGGCGGCTGCTCCGATGAAGAGATGGTGGCGAGGGAGAATGAGCGCCGGAACGAGGCCGAATCTGGGACCCTTCACCCTCATCGTCTGTTAATTGGTCCTCTACCATGAATTCAGAGCAGGCCAGGGCCACCACCGTAACGCTGGCCTCTGGACTCCCGAAGTTGAGACATCCGCTGTGTTAGATCAAAAGCAGCATTCCCTTCACAGTGATTGCCTCGCTGGGTTGGATGCTTCGCCCATGATTCAGCTGATGCTAATATATTTGAGCCTGCAAGGCTCCTTTGCATCTCACTGATGGAGATAGCACAAGCATATCGTACATTGGTTTTGGGTTTTGCATCGTATTCTTGAGATGTGATATGCATCCAGGCTTGGTCGGCTGGGTTGGTACTATTATCTGGACAGGTGTTCGAGCTAGTCATGTAAATGAATCGATCAAGACTCGTATTCAACGTTGTGAACTTGACGCCCGTGGCTCTCGGGGAAAGCGTAGGATATTGCAGAGTACCTGTAACTACGTAAGCGAGAGATGCCTCCCAGAAGTGAATAACTGGGAGAAGTGAATAACTCAGGAGAGGGTACTAATTTACTCACGTGGTTTCGAAGTCTATGCTGCCGAGCGTCTGATGACATGGCAATCAGTCGTCCAGTGGGATAGAACTTCAAGGGAGTTGAAGATCAAAGATGTGCTTAGTGCCATTCAGTTACTACCATCATCTCCACTCATGGGGCCAAAGTCAAGACATTGAGGTACAGTCTGCGACTGGGAAAGTGGTTGCTGCTGAAGACAAGGTATGGTATGGGCTTGGGTATTCCACCATTTCTGCGAAGGAGTATAGTTTAGTGCGTTAAGGTGAGGTATCGTCTCAGGTTGTAGTTATTGGGGTTGGCGATCGGGTTGCAGGCAAGACCTATAAATTCCCTATCATACGGCCGTGCTGGGTAGAATATGGAACTCAGTGCTTTGTCTGTCACTGCCTTCTTGTAGGATTCCGATCTATCCATAATACCAAGATCACGGGTCAGCTCGTCAAAGCCGCGCTGGAGGTCTCTCCTTTGAGTCTGCAGTAGAGGCCGTGTCAACCGCGGTGAGTACAGCGACGGCTGGGCAGCGTTAGGCCGTGGAGTAGCTAGACCGCGAGGCACGGATGGGAACTTTGACGCGAGACCTACGCTCTCGAGTAGAACTAGTGATACAGCATCTGCGTTCTTGGATCTCCTCTAGACTAGTCACTGGAAGGTGGCATTTCTTCAAGCAGCCGCTTGTTATCCAGGAGGGATGACATCTTCTGTATTATCGGTGGTGTTCATTCTCCTATTGAGCCAAGCGGTACTCTTGGTTGATGTTTGATCGACGTGTAGGTTTTGCTTGTATGAAAGCTAAACGAAACTTGATCATTAGCTTGTCGTGGTGACGTATAGCGCTCGCGGGACTCAGGATAATCGTATGTATATTGTTCGGGCAGCTCAAAATCAAGCATGTCGATCTCGTCCTCCAGGTGGAGGTCAAAGGCGTGCATCTGGTGAGCCTTCGAGAATTGAGTTGATCTGTAGAAGGAGGTCAGCTATATATATGATAAAGGAGCTGGAATAATAACTTGCCGAAGCTTGATCATTCGTCTGCAGGTTTTAACGTCATCCAGCCTAGCTGTATCGGATTGGCCGCATACTAAGGCCGCCGCCGCATCGAAAATTGCTTGTGCTTCCTTGTATGTTTTTTCGCACATCTTTCAGGTCTCTTTGACCCAGATAGTGGTCGATAATAAGATGAACGCTACGAGTGTCGTATATCTAGGTTTGCTGTTGATACAAAGCTGCCGGGACTTTGACTGGGACACGAATCCCAGCTCCTTTGACTTTGTTCTTCCATCGCAGATCCGCATCTGTTCAAGTCCATGAAGCCTTCTGTGTTGTGGTCTGTGACGTCGACACAAGTAACAGGTTTTGTATGCTGTTGTTCAGCACGTCGACGTCTTGAACTTTGGATCGTTTCATGGCTATAGCGAGGTACCTGTGTGATTTCTGACTAGGTTGTTGATCTTGGGAATTTGTCTTGTCATACCCACGCTCAAGAACCCGGAAGTTCAGGGGTGAATAATTTGAGCATTTCCCGTCATTCCCTGCGATTGCGTCCTTCGTGAGGGTGTTTCACAGCAGATGGTGGAGAACGAAGCTAAAGTAAGAACCGAGACATTCGATGGCATCGTGATTATATGGTGTTATGGCGTGTCTCTTAAGGAAGAAGCAAAACCGGGTGGTCGCCTAGAACATCATCGGTCTGCGAGATGTGCTCGACTTCTCTGTCTTTATTGTCAGACCCTTTCTGTACAGCAAATGGAAGATATCACAGATAATTAGGGGACTTACCTTATCAGTAACCTCAGATATCAGCATCTTTGTGGAAAGCCTCAAGTTGACTCGCAATCGATCTACCGCTGGCTTGAAAAGCGCATTGGTCAGAGTAGTTGGCGTGCCACCTTTTAGCTTGCAGGTGTGACCGCCTGGGAAGTCTAAGATCTTGTTGTCGACGGTGTGCTTATACAGTTTGGACCGGCAGATTTGTGGTAGTCTCAGCCGGTCGGCTAGTGAGGATGAGGATGCCTCTGTTCGGTTGGCCGATGCTCTGGTTCGTAGTCAGGGCCACGAACCCAGTCATCGTCGGGTTCATCCTCGGGGTGTTGTCTGTCAGATGCATACTCAAGATCAGTCGAGAAGTAAAGCCAACCAGGCTGTCGCTGTCTTCTTCCTTGCCCTAAAGCAGACAAGATTCTAGTTTTTCCATACTTGTAAAAACTCACTTGCTCCCTTCTGCAGGGCCAGTGGCGAAAGTATTCTTCATACAGAAGCAGAGATTGATAGGTGGCCGAGAACAAATACTTGGTAACTTTGCTTGATATAGCGCGCTCCGGCCATCAGATGAAGAGGTGTCTGGCTCATGTATAAGTCGGATTCGGCTGCAGATCCAACTTGACTAGCTATGAAGTTGACTCCACACGTCGCTGATACCATATTCTGCGAAATTGCCCTTCATTATAAGTCTCTGGCCGACAGTCAGAGAGATTGTAGAAGTCCGATGACCGGGTAAAGAAAGGCCTGGTATTATAAGACGAATTTGGTGTTACAGAACGGGTTTTGGGTAGTCTCAACGGTGTGCGATCTACCTGTCCGCATCATGCCCACCGACAACCTTTGGAAACAGGGAAGTTGTTCTCAATATCCCAAGTCTGACCATGACGGCAAGTCTCTGAAAGGTGATCGGACCTGATGAACCTGTTCTCTTACGGTCGAGATAGGGGTAACGAGACCTTGCCCCTTTCTATGACAAGTTTAAACAAACTTCCTTCTCTATGGGTTTCCCGTCGCTGCTGTTTGAGTTCTGAAGTTGTGCTGGCGATCATCTACGCCCTCGAATTTGAATTCAGCTTGGAGTCTCGACAAAGATCTGAGATGAGAGATGGCGGAAGTGTGTTGAGATACAACAGTGAAAGTCAAACCTCTCCGCCGACACACCGAAGCTGCAACCATCAGCGATAGATAAAAGGAGACCAGTTACAGGTTGAGATAACTCGAGGGAAGTCACTGCCAGCTGATTTCATCGATATGATGATTGGTACATTCGATGCTCTCCTTTGATGTATTCCTCGTGCGGGACGATTGCCGTTGTTTACTGCAACCAAGATCAGGCATTGGAAAGTCCCTCCTGTTCCAGTTCCTCCTTTTCTGACGTAAAAGATTGCAAGGTATCTTCCTTGAGAACTAGAACATTAAATTTGGTGCATCTTCATGATGGCGATGAGGAGGTTCGAGTGTGGAGAACAAGACATTATATGAGATGATTTTTGGGAAGTTGCGCAACATGTAGCAAACAGACGACGGCAGTGGATGTTCTAAAGACCTGACTGTAATAACCAGTTACTGGTAATCCAGCCCATTGACATCGCAAGTGATCAATGTCCATGTGTTGGTTCTGGACTCATTGCCCCAAGTGGTGTGATGTTTGCTTGCTGGGAGCCCAACCCATTGACATAGGAACAACTCTCTGCCCTTATCCGTCCTCAGTCTTTCTTTCAAGAACCCCCAAGATACGGTGGTCTTGTAGGGTGTGGAACACCATATCTAGCGAGTTTTTTTTAGGTAGATTTGGCGAGTTGTCTTTCATGGATAGTGACACGGTGTTTGGGTCGAGTCACTCCAGAGACCTGCCAGGATGACTGTGGCTAACTGACACTTCGTCTCACAAGCTTGGTATTCGTCTGTCTTCCAAGCATCATCTGCGTGGTTCTTAGGTCTTAGTGATGTTATATCCTGTGCTGGAGATGCGGAATGCCGCTCTCGAGGAGAGGCGTGATAGCCGCTTCTGGAGATGCATGCACTGTTGAGGTGCATAGCCTCGTAAGTCTTCGGTTTCCATATGATATAAACAGATAGTGTAGAACCCGATTCTGAAAGCTGTCTTCGGTCAATCTCCGGACTGTTGTGTTTGTCTCAGCAGGCAAGTCAGAAGACATGCTCAGCTGACCTGCTTCCCTGATTCCGATCATAGGACCGACTGCTTTCCGGGCGGATCTGGGTCTGTGGATGCGGATGCTGCGGTGAGTATTCTCTTTGTATGCCTTGAGGATCCGACTCATTGGCAGTCTTCTGGAGAGCAAAGGTTCGAGACACTGGAATAAATACTATCCATCGCCTCCGCTGGCTTATGTGTAATCTTGTGGCTGGTTATATCCTCGTCCATCTGAGCTGCAGTGATTTCACGGCCTTTTGCCTGGCGCTTGGGAGATGTGCGGCATTCTGCGCTGTTGGGGGAGGTCTGCTTGCTAGTTGGAGGGCTCTGAGCGGCAAGGCGGAGAGTGGTGCTTCTGCCCAGTGGCGCGGTAAATGTCTGGATGTAGCATCCAGAGAGGAGACTTGTGTTGCTCCCGTATCTCCTTCAGCTTGACAAGACCAGGAGGCTCATTCAGATAATTGGTTTNNTACTGACGCATGGAGACACTATATGGTGTCTGGATCATCACACGTCCGGGTTTCTTGCTGTCCGTAATGGCTCGGAATGGCAAGTCCTCTAGACGATGATAATTTCAATTCCCCAGATGTTCTGACTTTCTGGGAGGATGTACCACTTGCATGCCCGCCCGTCAAGGGATCACGTAGAAGTGAACTCCTCCATGCGGTACTCTTTTCCTTTCTTCTTCTTCTTTCTTCCACGTTCTTTATTTTATATTTTATTTTCTCTTCTTGCTTTTCTTCCCTTTCTTTCCGTTTTCCTTTTCTTCTTTTCCTTTTTGCCTCATGGCCTCTCTTCTCTGAACCCATCAGATCGCTTAGGGACTTCGATCAGGTATCTGCGGGAAACGCTCGTCGATGGCATACCCCACAAGGTGCAGGAAAGCCATGAGCTTTGGCGCCTGGATATTTTGTCACGCTGGTTGTGGATTATGAAAGCTATATCCGCTTGTGTGGATTGGCAGAGAAGACAGTTCCCACATTTGACTTGGACAAGATGTGGTAAGGGCTTGCTTGTGGGGGACGTCGTGAGAGGTGCCCAGTTTTACAGTGACTGCAGAGGAGTTTGGATACTTTGCCGCTCATCCCTGGAGGAAGAGAAAGCAGATCCACCGCGAGAAACATCCTATCTCCTGTATGAAAAGCGTTACTCCAGGACAAGCCCAAAGCTTGAACCATTTGAGTGCATCCTGGATGACTCGCAATCTGGGCTTCAAGACCGAAATGGTCGAACCTTTGTTTTTGCTGATGTCAAATTCGACGACAGTTTGGACCTTGTCTTTGGTTCTTAGGATATAGGCCTTGGCAAGCTTCTTGCTTTGCTGGTCATATGCAACTTCGATGACTACACTAGGGCGCCTCGACCGGGTTTTGTTTGCTGGGGATATAGCCATGCGAAACTACATGTTCGGCGCAGGGACTTCAATGGCCTGTGGGCGAGTTGTTAGTACATATTCTCATATGCAAATTCACGAGAGTTCATACCCAGTCGTTCCATTGGGTTAAGCCGGGTTTGATGTCTGTGGCAATGATTTCGTCCGAGGGATATAGTATACGCACGAGATGCATGATATATGCATTCAAGATACTGGTGAGTCGAGCTGTGAAGGGATTATCGAAATATGATTCGAATGGTTCTTTGCTGTTCTCCTTGGCAATGTTCGATGAGACTTCATGTCCTTGACCCTGGCGACTTCATTTTTCTTCTCGCCATGTGTATGTCTTCCCAGTGAAGGCGGATGAGCTCAGGGTTGCCGAGGAGCATTGCGATCGTCCTCTTTCTCAAAGACTTGAGGTTCGGAGCGGTGGAGTGACTAATGCCTGGGTGATGCTTGGTCCGAATCTCTGGGTAATTTTCGATGGCACCCTTGAGAGCTTACCAATAGGCTGGGAAGAGGAGTAGGGCGGCCAAGAACGATAGTGACAGACACTCTGGGATCTATAACCCCCAACAACCACCGCGCCAGCACTGGCAAGGCGAGGGAAAAGATAGGAATACGTCCTGATCAGTGATGTAAACCGCCTCAAAGGGCTTCGTATCGACGGTTAAGGCACCGCTGTGGTGAAGACCATTTGGTGGTAATAAGTAATGGCCGAAGGGGGCATTGTTGTTTATCATGTCGGTGCAACGAGAAGACTACTGTTTTGTGCATGGCTTCAAGCTTTGGTGTTCTGGTGTGATGATAGTCTCCGTGTTGACGAGACTGGAGGTTTAGTTGTCATTGTGAAGCTTCAATCAGTCTTGCTCGAATCGTAGCTCGCATCCGTCGGATCTTCCCAATTTATTCTCAGGATGTAGTCTTCGTCCGGTTTGGGCGACGTTGATCCCAAGTCGACAGGTTAAGCTCAGTTATGACCGTTAGAATAGATTGAATAGGCATAGGGACAGTGAGGCATAGCATAAGCTATGCCTTTCTTCTTTGCTAAGTAACGGTGTGACTGGGCACCTTCCTCTTCAAGAAAGAATCTAGAGCTTGTATGCTTCCACTGCTTTGATGATAGTAGTCCTCAGGCGTTAACTCCTCTGGGTTGATGTCAACAGCGCACTGAGAAACTAAGAGTCCGGCTCGAGTGAAGGGCTTTGCTGTTGCAGCTGTTATTCCAGGATTCCTGTTTGTGATGTTGGCTAAACAGCATCATTCGGGCTCAGGTCGCAGATGTATGATACTGTTCCTGCATGGATCCTTTGATACAGGCGTTGGAAGTTGCAGCCATTTTCCAAGCGGTTATGATTGCGCATTTCCGGGTATTATGCTTGCCAATCAAGTTCTAGGTTGCTCAGCGCCGCGTGAGTCTCAGGAACGTCCTTCTTAGTCTGCTTCATTGTAACATACTCTTGCTGTCGAGTGACGATTTGGGAAGTTGAAACCGCGCGGTCTAGCTTCTCTGTGTTGATCGACAAGGATGGGTGCGGATTCACTTTCTCTTGAGTCCTCCGGTTCTCGCGTTGGGATGTCACAAGCAGAAGTTGAGATCCTGCGGAAACTCCGAGAGCCATTTGTTGACCCTGGGCTCGTCATTGTTGAGCATGGTGTCGAGTTCCGTGCAAATAGCGACCTGCGTCGCCAGCTATCTCACAATTGTCAGATAGCTCAGACTGAACGTGACCCAAGACGTATGTCATAAAGTCGGTGATTGGATCTAGATGCGAACCAATCACTCCCTTTTCCTGTAGGCTGTCTTTTTGCACTGAGGTCCCAGCTTCCCTCAATAGTCCGGCTTGGATTTGCCACTTCGAAATCCATTGTATTGCTTCTACTTAGTGTTTTTTTGAGTTTTTGGAAGTCGGCAATAGTTGCTTGTCTTGCGAAAAGTTTCGATCATGCGGCAGACGTCTTGGTTACTGTACCCCATGTAAGGAAAGAAAATGGGGCCAGGTCCAGTGGAGATTCCGTGAAATACGTGTCTGCTACCGCATCATTGACGAAAGGGTATGGCTCCGTGTCCGCCCAGTCCCATGCCGGATGGTAGAAAGGTAACTTGTCGGTAGCCAGCACGCCCAGGTGTCGGAAATGGTGCTTCAATGTTCTCAACTCGGGGCAGTGACGCCATTCAACTCACCTGTCTCCGGGCCTTGATAGCCCATTATGACCAGCCTTGTCTTGACGAGAATGGCTTTTCCAGAGGAAACACCCATGGGTGTGCTATCCAACGTATTGATAGCCTTCTGGTCGGCAAGGTTTGAGCACCAGAACTTGGCTGCCATGGTAAGTGTCTCGCCACAATCATAAAGTCCACTATAAGAGCAACCTTGGCGAAGAGCTCAAGATCAGCCTTAACGGTAACATACTCGTATTGGCCGTAGAAAGCGCTGATGACAATGCCACGTTGATCAAAAGGCTCATCGCATCGGATGCCATGGCTTGAGCAGCTCTCGTTAGGGCGTTCGACCTGTCAACTGCCTTCAATCTTGGACGCCAACTGTTTTGCAGTAATTTGTGACTGGTGGTTGGTTGATCCGACGCCCAAAGCGGAGAGGTCAGTCCACTATGGTGTCCTTCTTGATGGACACATTAGGTAGTGTAGCTCCAAGGCTTGCCCCGGGCACCGTTGCACCGTTGCACCGATTTGGATGGGATATGCTAGGCGGGGCAACAGGTTCTCAATGGCTACTTGCTTGAACCGATTCAGTCCGTTGATCGTGTGGGGGTCTTTCGGTTATTAGTATCTGGCATTAATCCCACCGTTGCATATATGACCGATCAACAAGGTTTGCATAAAACCGGCATGTCATATCTTTGATCGACTTGACCAGCTGGCATTTTGAGTTGACGCCCTTGGTCTGAGATACGAAATGATCGATTGACAGCATGTCTGGAAAATCTGACTGGCTGGCGTTGATTCATGTTGAGTTCCAAACAGCAGCGGCCAATAGTTTGCACTTGGACTTGGCCCCTTGAGCATGCTCTTTGGCAGGCCTTTCAGCATTCAATGACGTCTCGAGCGTGGCAGCATTGAACGGCTCGCCGTAACCACCATTGACAGAAGACCGGTATTGGACAATACTGTGGGTATCTTGAGTGTAATCCCCAGGCTCAAAACGCACCGCGCCAGAATTATTTGAAGCACTCTTGATCTGACACGCGCTGAGGAGCGTGAGATTATTGTCAACACTATAATTCTCGCTTTCTTGGTCATTGTTCGCCGCAAGTTGGAATTCCGAATCGTCGCGTGAACGTATGAGGGCGTCGCGGTGATCTAGCGGGTAGATGACTTCGGTCGGTACCTGCGAGAGCTGGAGACATTTGGCATTTTTCTTCCAAAGCCTCCTGAGTCATCAGACCTCAAAGTAGCGCGAGAGGCAGACGTTCTTCTGACACTGCTCTTCGAACGAGCTGGCCTTCTGTCATTGGAAACTGTCTCCAGGCATCTGCCTTCAGTGACGTTTCCAGTTGGTCTTCTGTCATCGATATGAAACCCGGATTCTTTCCCGACGGCATGTATATGCACGAGATGTATGATGTCCGCATTCAAGACACGTTGGTAGCCAGTCATAGAAGGTAAAGTGAAAGACGGAAACACGGTGCTCATTTGTTGATAATTTCTTGTTCCTTGTCTGTGCAGTAGGTGAGGAAGATACTTGGTACAGCTCTCCCAAACGCTACTGGTCTCTTCGTGGACTCTTCAAGCCTCAAAGTAGCGGGAGACGAAGACATTCTACATTCTTGGAGCTTCAGCAAGCAAGTGGAAGTGCTTTATCCGCTTGTTTGATAGTATGAGTCCCAGCTGGATCTCGAGAGCCTGCGATGTCATTGCCGAGTACTGCCACACCTGGTTTCTCATCTTCTGAGAAGCTGCCAGATAGGCGCTGACATGTCGTGACTGTTTGACGGAATAAAGAAATCCAGTGTTTTCAGAATTATGTGGCTTATCCCTTAGCCCTTGTTAAGTTTAGCCATGTCGGCTCGTCATCAAGTGATTTGTTCTTGACCTGTCCGCGAGGTGGAGTCTTCAGGGGCTTGAAGGTATCCCCAGGCATGTAGTTAGAGCCACGGGTGTTTATAGAACCCATCACGCCATCTTGTCTTTGAGGTTGGTGCGGTATCGCTTCTCGATCTTGCTTTGCTGTCTTCTTGGGAGGAGAGCAGTGGAAAGCACTTGGCATCTTCTCAAGCGAGGTCTTGGGCGTTTATCACGCGTTAGGAGTCGAAGGGCAGGCTGTTGCAAGTTTTGGATCAAGCCTCTTGGTTGTTGAGATCTATATGTTCGTCCTTGATCCTTGAGATCTGGTACTGCAAGAGTGAGGGCTGCGGAGTGCAAGAGCAGTTCTTCAACCTTGTGACGCTTGCCCCGAAGCCGTTCGGGGCCCAAGCCTGGCACTAAGAAGATGCAGAGCTTGAACCTCCACCACTCTGGGTGCGGGAGGTTTTGGTTGAGGCCGCATAGTCAGAGCTTACTTAGCTCAGCGAAACCGTTATTGGTGGTAGGATCTTTTTGATCCTTCAGGTGTTCAGCAGTAGATGCTGTGGCGATCTTGGTCCCAGTCTTTGGCGCAGCGGGATCCTCCGATTTTGGTGATTGCGAGACCAGGAACATTGGGGGTGAAGCGCGTCGTAGTCGGGTGAGATAGTCGTTTAGTTGCTGACTTGCATCTTAGATCTCATCAAACTGCGCACATTCTAAATCGCGACCAATGACCTTGATTCGCATTTTCAGATCGATCTTCAAATGCCTCGACCCAACCTTGTTCCCGGCCTTGTCAGTAGGTGCTTATTCCAGCGTAATTAGCCAAGGCTTCGTCTCTCAAGAAGGAGACATCAACTTCGATGGCGCCCGCTCTTCCGGCTCATGTTGCAGGTGTAGGTGTAGTTGCAGCGTGATTGTTGAAGACCGCTGAACACGCCACTCCGATGTGTGGGTAAAACTTCAACCATTCGCTGGCCAAATACATCGTCCGAGCCAATGAAGGAAAGGTCAAACCTCAACGCACACCGACAGTTTGTTGCGTATGGCGTGTGTAAAAAGGATTGGAAGAATAGTAATAAGCTCAGGCCAAATTTCTGTTCCGAGTGACGCTCTGAGGTTCGGTGAGGACAGAACCGTCAGAGTCATGAGGCTCGGGTGAGCCGAGCGGTGGTTGCATGCGAGGGAATAGATCCGAGAATCTTGATTCGGACCTCAGCAGGGGGGCTATCAAAGGGATCCATCTTACTTGAAGTTAGAGATAGGTAATGAGGGCGTGATGGATGCTATGTAGTGCTAGTGCAGCTGGAACGTAAGCAGAATAGAATCATGGCTAAGGCGCAATAATCTGAGGAGGGCGGAGGCAACACAGGTCCATAGGTTTAGCCTGATCAAGACGTCTGCGTTTGGGTTTTCCTGTCTTTGGAGTCTCGTTACCGAAGATGTCCTTTTCCTCATATGAGGGAGTTTCCCAACCCTTCCGAGTATCGTTCTTGGGGTTTCTGGTAGATCGACAATGGCGACACGTTCATGCTAGGATTCAGAAGATTTGAAAGTGCCATCCAGTTCTCATTGTTACCCTTGGCGAAAAGTGCTCGATGGAAAGTTTCCGCCCTGCGCTGAAGTACTTCAACTTCGAGCTGTAACTTGAGATAGTGCCGCATGACAGACTCTATCTCTTGCTCGGATTGTCGGGGGTTCTTCTCAAGCTCTTAGTCTTTGACACATTGCGCTTGTCGTTTTATCGAACGCAATGGCACGATCTGGACTGTCTCCTCTTGGAGCGGCGTCTATTGCTGGAGGGGTGCCTGTATGGCATGGTCGCGTCATGAATGTAGGCCTGGGGAAGGTCGGCTGAAGCTGCTCCGCCCCTGTAGTGCGTACAGTAGTATCGAACGTCGTGTGCTATAAGTGGCTTGAAGAACAGCAATAAGCGATGGGCCCTGCGATGTAAAACCGTTGCCAACTGTCTCATCATGGCGTCCTGAGGATAATGGGGATAATGACACCTGCCAACCACCGAGAGCTTTGTCGGGTCGAGAGCTTCAAGTACCTTTGAGGATAAACTCATCGACCTTGTGTTTGAAAGGAGTTTGTGGATCAAGATCATAGGATGGAACTCATGATTGGTGGCGGTGCCAGTATCAAAAGAAGCACGAGAAGCTAGCTTCTGATAGCCTTCTTTGGATAGCCTAGAGTCAAAGAGGTCCAGCTGCTCCCCTTGCTCTGCTTTGCTTCTGGACCTCTTCCAGATGATCCTCATACAGGATCAATTCCTTGCACAGAGCTCTTTTCTGCTCTGGATTCTGCTCACGTTTGTTGGCTCAAATTCACCACAGGAAAGTTCCATGTCCTCGTCTCTCTTGTCGTCTTCAGCGTCTCGAATCTCTGACGTGAAGAGCCTTCCGAGGAAGTAAAGTCCATTTAGTATTGAGTTTCATTCTCCTCAGAGTCCTCAGAGTCAGCAGTGAGCAACTTGATGCATCGCTTGCATGTACTCGCTTGGGCGTTCCAAGGTTGTTCTTTAGGGCAAGACTGGCATCGCCCACGACAAGTTACGCTTGCCTGGGATATCAGCTGTATCGAAATACATGACTGGGTGTTTCTGCTTATGATGATACTTCCCACCAGGCTGATAAAGCTCCTTTCGCTCGACAGTAGGACCGTTGGCAGCCTGTGGCGCGTGGTCTATTGCTGTACAGCTTCCGAAAGGATGGTAGGTTTGAGGTTCTCCTTGACCACTATCACCCACCTTGATGAGTATTTGGTGAGTAATAACGAAGACTTGAAGTTGAACCAACGCACCGACCGTTGTAGTTGATCGGCCGCTTGTGAGATTATTAGGTGTCGGATAAGCGTGGGTGATCCGCCCGCTGCTCCAGGGGCACGCTGTTCAACCTCGTTATGAGGTTCTCATGTTCCCTCACTTTGGCCATACCAATAACTCTGTTACACTGGCGGCCCTATGACTTTACCCACTCAATACACCTGGCTCCTTCCCGATAGCTGTACGGGAAAACAGTTTGGAATCCAATGTTTGGTCGGAGCTTGGAGCGAGCGATAAGGTTTTGCAACGCCATTGTAGGTACTTGGCGATGCCAAAGTCAGATGACTTTCCTCCGCATTATACATGTCGTGATTTCTCTTGATATGCGGCTCGGCCTGATTGACGATCACTTGTTCCACGATGCCGTGAATGGTATCAGTGGCCCGGGATTGTCGGAGGCTGTGTTGCCACAGAATACTCAGCCGGGGTGTCAGTCGATAGGATTGAAGGTCTTTGTTTTGTTTCTCATCCTCGTCGCACTTCACCCTGGACTTTGGAACCGCCGTGCGCTTCTTTGTTCCCAACTGCTCATGCCTTGGCGGTGGAGCATTTGCCTCGCTTTGCCTCTGAGATAGCTCATGGCAGCTTGAAGCGGGTTTTCCTTGCAGAAATGCTTCTCGTGCTTCTCGCATCCAAGAATAAAGCGCATTCTCTGTATACATCGAGCAGTTGTTTCATAGGCGCGTTGAACTTCTCGTCGAGATAGGGATTGCTGCGAGATCTTGGTTGGCGATCAGCTGCTGTCCTTGTACGTGTGATCCTGCGAGCAACTCTCCTGGGCAGGACGAGTTACGAGCTTTCTCATCGCGCTTGATTCCTGACTCCCCAGTGAGTCGACAGATGGTCGTTCTAGTCTGATTGAGATTGATGGTGCTGCACGCTTTGTGGGGCGTGATGCTTTGGCAGTGCTTCACGAGCTGCTTACACTCCCCAATGAGTACTCCCAGCCCCGACTTTTATCATCTAGATGACCCATGTCATCTTCATTCGTCTTGCGACACGGTTACGTCCAACGTTGTGTGAGTGATGACATGGTGGCTTGTATAAATATGATAGCGAGTCACCAAGCGGAGTGACTCTGTTGTTGATCGTGTCTGAGCCACTACAGATGGATCTTCTGATTGTGTTGCATCGGCCGAAGCGACTAGGATAATGATGACTTGCATGCTTTTGCCGAGTCTCGCATTATTCACGGTAAACGTGCAAATCCATGTCGTCGCTTGAGTCTCGCGCAATCTGATTCCAAATGGAACGGATGCCGTTGATTTGGGATTCATTATCTTGATAGCGAGATCGCTATTGCTTTGACGAGGAAAGACTGGTCGTCCATGAGTGTCCACAGCGCTGACTTGCTAGGTCAAACAGGAGGATCCTGGGTTCCAAGTGCCATCACCGCTTCTGGGACACAAAGACTTGTATCTTCGGTCATTGCGGAATGGTTCTTTCAAAGTTGGGGGCATCTCTATCCTGGTGCTTACCCTAACCCTTGAAGTCGAGTGTCTTCTCGGATTTTTCGATAATAGCTCCAAAGTTTTGGGCTTGTGTCAAGTGATCCATCATCCATTGATGAAACTTCTTCTGACGAGCATCCAGAGCATCAGAGTCAGGGTTCTACCCGTGTTCTTCGTCTTCAAAGGCTGTCAAAATAGATTGTGCGGTAAACTTATTGTACATGACAGAACCAAAAGCAGATATAATGACACCAAGAGAGAGATTACCTGATGGGTTGGTGCCACGCTAAACAAATCGCCCGAGTTGAGTAAGCAACGTGAGTCCAATGCGCTGTTGATCCAAGAACCATTCAATACCTGTCTGTTGGATATACTCAGCGACCCTTGATGCAGCAATCAATGTTTTCGTGACGAACCCGCCATTGGCCAGGAGGGAACTAGGCGGCATGCCCGTTACTAAGTGGTTGTATCAGTAGGAAGAGTCGTCCGTTGTGTTGTGGTCCAACGATTTGTGGTTCAAACATCTTGGTCACTGGGAGACCCCCTGATAAACCTTGTCAAAGGTGATTGTACTAAGGTTCGGCGATGAGATGAGCCTTTCAGTAATTAAAGCGGCTTCCCCAGAACTTGTTTCAGGCGCGTCCTATTGTGAGCGCTTGCCGTAGGAAAGACGAAGCGCTGAGCTATCAATCAACGCTTGTAGCCAGTAGCATCGTCTTGATCATTGTTCAAACTCTGGGTGGAAAATGGCCACGTTGAAAGCCCAAGTTATGGTCTTCTTGAAGACCAGGGATCGGAATCTCTATTCTCTGCAGCTTCTGACTGTAGATATCAAAGTTCCTCTTCATCCGTGGTTCGAAATGCTTAGATATGAGCATTTCTATAGGAGCGTTGATACTTCTATCTTGTTATTTGAGGTTTTCTTCTTCATCGAGCTTCTTGAGCAGCTGTCTCGTGTTCACAAGAAACGAACACGACGGCCAAAATCGTCATCGCACCAGGTATCGCAACTTTATATCGAGTATACGGCCTGACTCCGATGCATGGAAGAAGTTCTCGACGCTCTTCGTTTTACACATCGATGCGAAATTGACGCCGAAGCGATCTCATCAGCAAGGTCGTGACAGAGACATTTCGACGTCCTCAAGTTCCGTTAGGGCTTGGTTGCCTTGAGCCTTGTCTTGGAAGGTGAAGTTTCTCGGGAAATGTTCCAGAAGATTGGGTAGCTAACCCAGCTATCATCAAAGTGTCGGAGCTGGAACCGGACATGATTTGGGTAACTCAAGTAATCAGCTATCACGTCTTGATAGCCGCTCACTACGCCATTCCTCTTCAGTGTCCGTATACGACGAGAAAGAAGTGCAGGCTGGTATATACAGCATGTTGAGTTGCCCGGTGGCGAAGATATTAATTGAGTAATGTGTACTCTGTCCCATCCAGTGTTCAGGCAGATTGACAATGTCGAGCTAGACATATATATCCAAAAACGGAACTCCCCTCAATGCCGATCTTTGGATCAGTATCGTAGGTAATGAATGACTGTCGCCAATTACTTCGTCTCGCAGCAGTGTTTCCAATGTCAACCTCACGGTCCAGTGTCATCATGTGAGATGCAGGATAATGTCCGACTCACGATCACCGCGACCGACCAACCTGATGATCGATCGACAACAATATGACGCCAATTGGGTGGATCTGCAGCTGGTGGCTTCTTCAATCCGTCAGTATTCAACATTACAAACTGCTGAATAGCCACCTTCGTCAAACTGATGCCCTCATCTTTGATCTGGAGGTGAATGATGACTTTGGGGGCTGATTGACTGGTAGTTGATCTGTCATGCGATTGGAGGTGTTTGGTGGCTGCGTGGAGGTGTAGTGTCACCAGCAGCAAGCTCATCATCGCTGTTGCAAGACTGATTGATATGATGGCCTTGTTGAGCCTTCTTGACCGCTATGATGTGGTGTGTCTCTGAGGTGCAAAATGAGAAGAGCGTGTTGACTGTCAAGCTCGAGTAAGGAACAGCTGTCAGGTCTATCAAGAGACACCACTCTTGATTGTCAAGCCCTGTTCTTCGCCTTTGAATGGGTCGTAGTCAGAACGACGAAACGGGGCTTCAACCTCCTTGGAGATCATACTGGGGTGTTTCACACAGCTCTCCGTAGCCTTGTCGGCCGATCATGTGGCTGCCGTCATGGATCGCTTGCACGCATGTAACGGCTGTAAGAGGATCAAGGCAGATGCTTAGTGACGAAATTCCCGTGGCCTTCTGTGGTGAAGAACGTATCAGTACGTCTTCGAGCGCTCTTGAAATCTTCCCAGCTCAGAGGGACAGTCATGTGAGAGTCGGGATTGGGTGAAGCAGTTGAGGCCTCACACCAGACTTAAGTCAGACCGCCAGAGACCGCACGAGCGCGCTCAAGGGACTCGAGAGGCGAGAGGGGTTCGGTGGATTGAACGACTGCAACGCAGGACTCGCGGTAGGGGTAGTATGAACTGTTGATGGGTACCCTAGCTGATGAGCCGAAGATAGCATCCGATCGAGCAAGATTGTCAAAGGAAACTGAGCACGTTGTCTCCACTTGCACAATCTATCATTCAGCTCAGGACTGGGTATGTTGAAGAATATCGCGCCAATGCCTCGCATCGAAGTTAGAGGAACTCGGGTGAAGGCCATGTAAGGCAAAATAGGGATCAGGCGTAGTCTGAACCATCAACGCAAATTCTCTGCAGTTCACCTCAATCTTCGTCTTCACACTCCCAGCTTGTTTCAGCTGATCTTCCAAGGTTTTCTCTTGCTCAGCTTTCTTGAAGCGTGAGGAATAACCAAAGTCGAAGAACTCGGTGCTTCCGGCAAGTGAAGACCAGGCTACAATCTCGCCTGGCTTTGGATCCAGACCGTGTATGACCTGTGCTCTTCTTATTCGAGGGTACTCGCGGCTAGAGCGCGTGGACTCATTGGATCGAACGCTTGAAGGTCTGCCTACATCTTCGTACGAAGGTCTTGGCATGAGGGTCGTTGTTGGGGTCTGCTAGCTCCTTGGTAGATAAATGAAACCGATAGCATCCCCCAGCACTGGAGCTGAGGTATCGGGTGTGTTGGATGTGTCTTCGGGGTGACTCGAGCCAAGGGCGCCTTGGTGTGCGAGTTGAGACACGTCGCTTTGTCGGTGAAGACGTCAACAAGTCCGTTGGTCGATCAACGAATCTCTGAGAGGTTTGAGTAGAAGATGTTCCAACCCCAACACAAAGGTAAGGAAAGCCGACCAACTCATTTGGGCAATATACTCTTTGTCCTCCTTGGCAACTAATACGCAGCTTTTAGGTGAAAAGCTAGAAGTCGTGGTGGTTTCGGCCAGGAGTGGAGAGATGAGAGCGCTTGCTTCTCAATCGTTTCAAGCATGGAAAGTCTTGAAGAGGCAGACATATACATGTATGAATAATAGGCACAAGCTGTGGGTTCGGTGAAATCGACTGAGAGGTACAAAGCGCCATGGGAGGAGCGACAAAAGCAGCTGAGGTTTAGGCAAGACTAGAGGTTGTCAGAACTGTAGACACAGGGAGGGTCCTGAGTAGAACAGTTCTGTATGTGCAGAAGTGTCTTCTACGCTAGCAAAACCTTGCTCGCGAGGACCAAACTTGCTTCCCGGGCTCCAACGTGCAGTCGAAGAAGACCGCAAACAAAAGAGATTGCGAGGGGAGAAGACTCCGAAGAGAAGACTCAACAGTAGGAGAAGACCTACAGTGGTAAATATCTTACAGGAACCTCAGGCCACAAATAGAGAGAGAATTCGACGATAAGATGACAAGAAGATGAGCGCTTGTAGAGTGCAGAGGCCTTGAGCGCGCCAAAGCTTTGCGTGCAATGGACCAGACTTGCTTCTTGTGCCCCAGAGTGCAGTTGAAGACCGCGAAAGGCGAAGAGTCCGAACAGGGAAGATTGCAACGAAACAAAACTGTGAATACAGAAGGCTGCGAAGAGAGTACTTAACAGTAGGAGAAGACCGCAGTGGTCAAAGTCCTGCAGGGTCCTCAACCACAGATGGGGAGAGACGCCGATGGCAAGAGATAAGCTGGTAGAAATTAGTATTGCATGACTTGAACATGAAGTAGATGGAGCTTACCAGCTGTAGACATCCAACTGTCAAGACCAAAGTTGACATTTGGAATCAAGCCTCGTGAGGCACCAAGACCAGAGGGGACAATGGAAACGCCAGATCCTCAGCAGGTGAGGCAGGCAAGGCGAGGCCAAAGACAAGAGGAATATGGCCAGACCCGAAGACTTGCCAAAACCTCTGTCAAAGACACAAGTGTCGAACCCTGAAGAGGGAACGGTGAATAGAGAGATATAGTCAACTGTGATGGTGCAGGGGGCAGAGTGAAAAGATGAAGACAACAAGTGTCAACAAGTAAACTCTGAATGCGTGAGACGCAAGAAACTGTTGATCTGAAGAGAAATGAAGGAGAGGGGTATTTGAACAAGAGGTCTGCTCTCCTCATCACGTGGGAGTTGGGACTTGGGGAATTTCCAAAGGTTGGTGTTTTTTGGCCAGTGGTACAAAGAATGCCATGTATTTACACAGAGAGTCAAGGTATTCCCGCCGTGCACCGGGGAAATTCTCCCGATACAGTATTCTCGTGTCACATCCCTCATTTCCATGCCTCGCATTCCGGCCCGGGCGTGTCACATCTACGTGGTCTTGTATCAGCTCACTTCCCGTGGTAACGGCTGGGACGGAAAGGTTGTGATCAGAGCAGCCAAGAAGCGGTGTTTGACCTGGGGATGTATCTGCTTAGCCGCTACCAGAGTCTCCGGGGTGTGAATAACTCACCAAATGCCGTCCCACGATACCCTACTATCCCCTGAATCTCAACATTGCGCTGCATCAAAACGGCATTTTAAACGTTGACCGTTGGTGTACCCCGCTGATGTGGCGTCTAAGACACAGGGGTCCAGCCAGGGTAGGGCAGGGTGTGTACCCCTAAAATTGATCACCGATCTAAAGATCTAGTGCCTGGCAGGGCAGATGTAACCTTGAATCTGCACATCGCGGGGCATGACGCAATACTTTCGGCGAGCTCCGACGACGAGAAGATGCCAGACGATGGGATATTCTGCCTCTTGGTTGAATTCGTAATGTAAATTTTGTTTGGGTGATAATAATAGCCAATTTTCTAACTTTCAATGTGAGTTAAAATGAAATGTTGTTTGCAGGGTCCTGATACCCCGCCATCGTCATTCCCGTGGTGCAGATCACAACGCTATAATTAGAAATCTGGAAATTCTAAGCATGATTCGGATATCATGCTCTTGTGAATTGAACGTCGCTCTCGACTCTACGACATCAACTCAATCACATCTTTTCATAATTTCATCTGAGCTCACAACGTGGGGCTGACGTATTGACCATTGCCTCCCGCCCGCGTCAACAAGCTCAAGACTCAACCAAATTTCCAGCGCAGAGGCTCAAGTCTTGTGCATTGTAGCATCACCAACAAAAGGACCACGTCATCGCAGGCAACAGCACTTGCAATGTCTAGGGAACACCGTGGAACGCAAACGTAAAGGTACAGAAAATAATGTGCACAATCTCGGAGACAGACTCTAGCCATGTCGCACAGTGGTGCACACCTCCGGAGCTACAGCCGAACAACGAAGCCAACGTATCTTGCAGCTAAGTTAGACTCCCGACTTAACCGCAGATGGGAAGCCTCCATTTGGCTGGTAGTGGCTATCCTGGGAGCAAAGACCCGTCTTCTTGCCTCCTCAACACTTGATGTTGGGCGACATGTCATTCTGCAGGCTGGCTCGTCGGCATCCGTATTAGCTTGGCACGCGCGACCCGTGTGAGGCAAGCCATGTCATTGAGGTACTATTTTCACGGCATAGCAAACACTGACACGCCATGCAGCGGTCGGCGGCCCGAGCAGGAAGACTGGCGTTGAGATGTTGTGGTTAGTCGAATGCTTGGAGTCTCTGAGCGACGCTGGCTGAAATCTTGGTCAATTTGTCCAAGCATTTGCGTGTTGAAGGAATAGGCCGATGAAATGAATTAACTCTTCTCCCACACTCTCTGGCCTCTTGATTGGCATAAATTTGCTAAACCAGCATATGCTTTCGCGATGAAAAGCATCAATGTCGAATTCATCTGCATGAGACTGGGTGAATCAGCGCAAGACTCCTAGATATGTCGCAGATCCACGACAAGTCCAAGATGTGTACATGACCAATTGCTACAAACATCAGTTAATAGATCAGAATACCGCCTGAGATTTGAGGATATCGGCCGTGCAAGACCGCTGTATGTCCTCGCCGGCCGTCTGGCCAGCAACTGGCAAGGCCCGGTGCGTGTTTGACACAACACATGTGTAAGTCCGTATCTTTGGCGCCCAACGGTGAAAAATTACAATATTGCCAATGCTGTCATTATGCAGGTAGCCTTTGCGTTGTTTTATGATACCCAATCATGATTCACTTGAGTTGTGCCTTGCCGAAAAGCACCCTGAAAGTCCAGGCCTCCGCGCGCACCGGCAGATTGAAACCCAACAGACGGGATCTTGCATCGCGGTCCAAGTGTAAAGGTTGGGCTTCGTAAATACATGGCGAATTGTGTCTCTAAATCTACCATTCAAACGAAAAAGCCAGACCGCACTCTCGTCCCGTTACACCATTCTAATCAAGCCCCCCTCCCCCATCGCCCAACATTCCCATGGATGGGATCCAAACAAACGGCGCAAGGCGCAAGTGACAGCGGAAACGTGCCCGGAAATTCACGGCGAGAAATGCACCCTCCCACCTAAAATCCGTGATTCTAATATTGCTGGCGATCTCGGCTCCGGACTTTACGCAATGTAACCGGGCGCTGACCTCTAAGCCGTTTAGATCAACCTCTGGCATTTTCTGCGCATGCAGCCTGCCGCTTTTCGGGACCTGAAGCTGATGTGATGGCTGGCGAAGCAGCGGCTGTCCAGATCAGTCCCGTACCATCGCCAAGTACGTAACAGCGATATTTTGGTGCTGGTCGCGATTGTAAGGGAGAGCCTAGCCAGAGCAGGCTTGTGTGGCTATGTTCTCATCAACGTGGAACTCGTGGTGGCCTTCATCGCCGATAATCATGATCCATAGTAATAAAATCTTCTAAGACAGTTGAGACGTTTCATGAGAGTAAGTGAAGCGCATCCCTTGGATATCCTTGTGCAGATGAACTACACTTGAGTAGAATATGCCCCTATTTGTCTGAGACTTGTAGCAAGGCGAGAGTCCAATAAGGATGTAGGTATCTGTAATATCTGAAGTCCTTGGCTTTAATTATGAGTGTTCTTAATACTAAAAGTGTGATTTATTGACTTCGCTGTTGGTACACTTTATCTGCCTAAGGAAAGTCTGTATTGTGCCCTTGGAGGCATTCCTGACGACATTGGATGGAAGCTCCGCCGATTCCATCGCCGTGACCCCAAGATACTGCCATAGGTGTGCGCCTCCTCAACACTCCATCAAATACAAGCAGCGGCTCCAAAACCGCTCATTGTGTACCATGGCCATATTGCCAGTTCCCCCTTTACGGAGTTCCATCTGCTTTCCTATGATCGATGGCAACCATTGGACCCCAGCTGCTATATGTCTGCTTGTTGGTGGCTTCGATGATCATTATATTTTAGGAGGTTGAGTCGTGATGCAGTTGAGGTTGGCAGTCCGTCGATCACGCAGCGCCCAAGACCCCTCTGGCTGTCGATACGAAGGCCAGCAAGGCTGTCAACCACAACTGTCGTCATCACCAAGAACACTGGGTTGACAACTCTTATGAAGAAGAAGCGAAGATTTGGAAACGAGAGCTAGATTGTTTATTTTCCGCCAGCTCACAAAGCAGTAGATGGTATCGTTGTAGTGTCTGGACATCATCATGCACATCGACAAGCACAACATGACAAGCAAGAGTAGAACCTCAACTTACTCATCAATAGCCAGCATAACAAGTTTCGGCACTTCTCAAGTCAGCAAGAAGCCATGGCCATGTGTATGCTAATCGTGATGCACAGGCAGGGATGGCGACGGCGCAGGAAGAGGCAGAGACAGAGACCCAGGCCCTGGTCGATTGGCACCGAGTTGGCATTGTAGTAGTGATAGCTGCGAAGATAAAAGTGGGAGATAAGGTCGAAGGTTGACAGGACTGGTTGGTTGGAGCTGATCAGGGGTCGGCTGAGTGCTCACTTGGTGAATGCAAATTGGGCACGCTTCTCAACACCTTTCAGACGACAGGACAAACCCCAGAGTATGCATGCAGACGAGACTTTTTTCTTGCCTCTTGCGCAATAGTGACAAGGCCAGCCTTTAAAGGTTGACATCTTCCCCAACCTCAGTCTTGCCCAAGACATTTTGCAGTTGGCAATACATCACATCCCAAGATATCGCCCCTAGATGTAAAACCAGAGATCATGATTAGATTTCGACGGTGACGATAAAAAGTCTCCTACGGCAGCCCCTCTCATCTTGGTATGGAGCACAAGAACAGGCAGAGTTGCAGGTTCAGACTGAGCGTGTCACCTGACAACATTGCCTCCAGACAATTGCTGAGCGTTCGTACATGTCTCCGAGGAGTGGGTTTGACTCTTGGACGTGTTGCTCGCAAGCGTAGGGGGTATGCCTGTGGTGCAATGTGATTCCGCAAAAGGGTAAATCATGGCTTGTAGAAACTTGAGGGAGGGGGCTCTACCCAGCTTGTAGCTTGTCCATTCTTCGGCCAATGCTGAAGGAAATATGCCATACTTCCTAGTATGGAGGGTAGTCCAGGCTGCAGGAATGCAGGCCAGTGAAGAGTGGCGAGCTAGGTTTGAAGGCCCGAGACCCAGTGGAGAGCGGGACAAGGCCAAGTCCAAGTTATGGGCTGGTGGCTGGACGAGCAGAACGCTGGGGCGAGCATGTCGTAGATAGTGTCCTATATGTGGCCAAGCATGCGGCTTGGCTCTGAAGCGCCTTACAACATCAGTCCCCAGACTCCAATGAAAATGGAATATTGCCGTATGAGGGACAACCTTGCATATGCTGGCGCAGTACCGTAGTTGCGCTTCCATTTGTGGCTGGCGCCGGTGCTGGTGCTGCAGCTGTTGCAATCGACAGGATGGTAGCCGGGGCTAATGTTGCATCTTACCTAAGGCAGATGCCTTACTCTTCCGTATTGCAAGATATTGTCAGACCGAAAGACGCTTCCCCTAGAGAAGGCCCGGCGTTTAGAAAGAAATGCGAAAGAGTTTGGTGGTCTTTGGTGCAGCCTCCCATAGCATCGCAGAATTTCGTCCTGACCTTGTGGTTGATCTTGTCACGAGTCGCGCGAGCTGCACGAAAGGTCGTCGGTACAGGAAGAGGATCCAGCGCCTCTAGATAAATGATCTTACACAACGAGATCCGATGGGACAGCAAAGCGCCTACTCCGGAGGACGCTGCTTCAGCGTTGTGCGTGGCGCAGCTTCGAAAGACCGGGTGTTGAGAGGAAACATCCCGCTTGGCAGATATAGGATGCTTCGCCCTGACAAAATGGTGGCCCCGTAAAGACGAGTAACAAAGGCAGCAGTCAACATCGCTAGCATCGCATGGCCCAAAGCGAGGTCATATCGGAGCTTTGAAGGTCGGCGCTGCTCAAAATCGCAAGCCGACAGCCCCATCATTTGAAAGCATGGCCTAGCTGCCCAGTCAAGCAGTCTCCAATCATCAATATCTCTGTCAAATCAGAGGTCAAGGTCCACAAAGACTGTGCTTTTCCCCGATACTACCGTCATCCTTGTCAGGCCTGTCGTATTAACTTTAATTCGCAAGTAGTCTGGCAGGTTCCTGCATCGAGATAGTCGAAAATCGCGGGATAGATGGTGGAGTAGAGCCTCACTTGCCCTCGTATAAACGCTGTAGGATAAATCGAGGATTGGAGCCTTCGCGGCGCCTTACTGCTCTGTGTTGTGCGAGCGTTGGGTGTCAAACCCCGACGCGTGAAGAGTGAAGGCAAGAAAGAGCTTCGGCGCATCATCGACNNCATCGACCGATCTTGATGTTCTGGGATAGATTCGAGGAAGAGTATACGGGGTCGGACCCGAGAGAAGGTGAACTGTGCCTCCTTGCCCACGGCAACAGTCGGCCTCCTGGGCATGCGAACCTCATAGAGATAGGTGAACTTTAGCCAAGTATTCCACCAGGATGAAATGTTTATTCCACCACTTCGAATCAAAAGGCCAGTTCCAACCAGCTTGTTGACTTCAGGTCAATCGTGATTCGCGAGAAATTCCGTGAGGAGATGGATGATGGGAGGAAAAAGCGTCGGTGGGTGGTTACCAAGGTGAAGATTCTTAGTACTCGTAGGAGTCTGCGACTAGCAAACATCAGGTGAAAGAAAAATCGACTAAGAGCAATTACCATTGCCTCGAAAATGGGGGTAATTGCAGTTGATCTGACCTAACTCCAGTTTGCCGCATTTGGGAGGGGTATTGAGAGTGCCATCGACAAGGAAAGTCATTCTCGGTGCTCCGTGAACACCAAGCTGACAAGATGAATAGCAGGGCAAGTCATATCGACCTGGACGCCTGGTTGGATCTTGATAGCCTCAGCATCCTTGACCTCGGTATTGGCCTCAGACTCGTCAGAGGTGAGGCCACGGCGTAGAGTCCTGAGTCCTCTTCCTCTGTCTCCAGGCTGAAAGGCAAAAAGGGTTGTGGAGGAGAACTCAAAGAAGACACCAAGGTCAGAGATGAGCTTAGCAACCAGCTTCAATCATAACCACAGTTTCGCATCGCAGCGGCCGTCAGATACCCAAGGGACAGGCCGGTCAAAGCCATGTCGGATTGAGCTGCAAGAGTTGAGCTTGGCGGGTAGACTGGTCGTTGGGAATAAACGGGAGCCCTACTGGACACTGGACTCTCGTGCATTTGCTGCTTTCGGGGGAATTGGGTCGATCGAAGATGAACCGGTAAAAATGGCCACGAAGTCGATGATGAGAAGACTGTTGGTTGCCGGCAAGCACTCTTTTGCTCTGGAACCTTGCCCTGCAACCGTAGAAACTTATCGTCAAGTTTCAAGACAGGCTTCGTTCTTGTTATCGGGGCGATCGATGGAAATTCCGATTTCCTGGCAGGCGGTCATGCTGTCTGGTGACTGTTCTGAGTC
The DNA here is from genome assembly GCA_013396255.1 of Fusarium sp. NRRL 25303. Classification (NCBI taxonomy): domain Eukaryota; kingdom Fungi; phylum Ascomycota; class Sordariomycetes; order Hypocreales; family Nectriaceae; genus Fusarium; species Fusarium sp. NRRL 25303. The sequence continues at coordinate 63,400 of JAAOAY010000094.1, forward strand.
GGCCGGGAGAAAATCGAATTGATGGCTTTCTGGCATGCGTTCTTCGTCTCGAGAATCTCGTCAAGATTATTATCGGTTTCGTTGCGATCGACAGTGACACTGCGGAGACTCGGCAACTCGTCGTTGCGATCATGTTCGGTTGGGTCGCATCTGCTTCGAATTGCTCGTTATCGAATCGATCGGTGTTGCCAAGTGCGAGGCTCGATGCACGCGGGGCGCGAGCGGCGCTCTTCATAGCAAAGCTGTCTGTCGCACAAGCCATATCACATCGTCCTAGCAGTAACAGCAGAGCTGATTGACATCAATTCGGTGTCAAGGAGAATGCCATGGCTATGGTGCACTGGCGCGTTTGTTTTTTCGCTTGTGCGCATCGTTTGTTGCGGGCATGTCGCGGTGCGTCTGAGGCATCTGTTGGTGTGAGCAGTCTCAATGACGATGTTGGTGGTCGAAGCTGAGGTCTACCATGTGTCGCATCATTGGTTGGCTGAGCGGGCTTGAACTGTTAATGGATACCTTGTCGCCCTACGCAATTGGGCCTGCACAAGAAGTAGGTTCAAACATCATTATCGGCTTATCGATACGAAGCACTCCGATTATCTCATGTACGCGTTTCTCTGGTATTTTCATGATCCAGCGTAACCTACAGTATTGTGCATTAGAAGACCTGTATGACTAGAAATCTGATTCTACGTTGCAATGCGGTGGTCTTTTCTTTGTCGTGCGTGGTTACTTGGCGTTTCTTTGCTGAATATCGCAAGTCAAGTGCGCAATTTAATACCAACGTACTCAGCGAATTGATTGCAAGCATTCACGTTGTATTCATAACGTAGAAAAGAAAGCCGAATTCTTAAACGGTATCCATAATTAATTCTAGATTCCCTTTACCTTTTCGGTATTTCTCTTACCACTCATTTACTTGCCAGAGCAAGATGTTATTCCTCATCTTCGTCCACGTCTTTCGGTGCAAGCTACCCTATATCTTCAGATGCCTTTCCCTCCCCCAGTGATTTTATGCCAGGTGACAGGATTCACGAGACAAGACAGTTCAGACAATTGACCATACAAGAATCCCCGATATGTCCCGTAGATCTGTCGTTCTGATCAGCTATGCTTGAATACTTGTATCCCCAGGTAACACCGCATCAACTTGAATCAGCTACTGGTTCAATAGTAATCTTTCCCTCGATTTCAGGCAATATGTTGTGCTCGGGAGGAGAACGATCCAGGAAGCAAAAACTTTGGCACATCTCCACTAGCAAGATTTCCGATAACTTATGCCTGTAGAATCCGTTTGCAATGGGATGCGCGATGAGAGTAGAATTACTTCATCGTTGAATGGGGATGCAGAAATTCGGAAGTCAATCTAACTTGGGCTTGGGTATACCGCTGGGTTATTCTTGGCGGGGTGACAGCTTCGTGAGCTTCTGCTTAGCTTACCATGCCGCATGTCTGCTCATGATCTAAATTGACACGGCCCTCCCGCCCTACTCGGAATTGCCAGCCAAAAAGGAGAAAATAAACATTAAACTAAGCAGAAAAAACCGGATTGTAAATTCATGTTGTGGGTTATGAGGTGTTATCGTTGAGGAAAGTTTGGAGGAAGGCCATTAGAGCGTCCGGCATTGATCTCATAGACCCATGCCTTGAACTCGCTCAATATCCAAACCGCCATTGCGAAACAAACTCTGCCTATCATCGGCAACAGAAAATCACTTTACTATTGGTTAAGGGAGCCTTTACTCCGAAGAAGACTTCCCCCAGCAGACATCTATTTTGCAGGGTAGAGGTTAAGAGTGCAGCAATATTTTCGGCTGTCCTCCCCCGGGCGTATCTGGTCTTCCTCCCCGCTGTCCCCTCCCCTTTGGTCTAGTCATAATCAATCTTATAGCTGCCCAAACCCATTAATGGTCGAAATGGCATCAGTCGCCTTGATAAAAAATTCTGGCTAATTGGTTATGTATTGGATATTGTCGACCAGCTCTTGCTGAGCACATGAACCCCACGAAAACGGTCTCCACACCATCAGTACAGCACCCTGCCACACTAAGATCCAACTTGACGCAGATCAACACTACGTCACCAGCCATAACCAGAGCGTTTCTCCACACAGCTCAACAACATCAAAGCCCCATCACCACTCAATACGCCCGTTTCCAACCGACTGCACGAGTGCATCGATCGCTCTACACGGCTACAGCCCGAATCCGAGGCCTGCTCAGATTTTGTCAGACCTGTACATCCTCAGAGGAAGACGGCCCGACGCGTCTCACCCCGCGACAAACATCAGACGCCCAGAACCGAATCGCTACCAGACACGATTACGAAGCAGCCACGCTGACGACGATGCGCCGCTTGCGTGAGTGACATTGACGCAGATGTCGCTGAATTCTGTAAGGAATGAGCAGAAAGCTCCCACGAACGACCGCTGTAACGGTAGCCTACACGCGACAACAAACACGAGCCCCCGATCGAACCAAGTCCCCGACCGACAGATATAGGAAGCGGTAACCTCACTTTCCAAGACACGCGCAACCATTGACCTCGAGAAACACTCAGAGAAGCAAATAAACTTTGCATCTGGGTTGATATTACTTCTCCTGTAGCTCCCATTCAGCAATGCATGCTTCTCCGTGCTGAGGAAACTGAGTCAACACCTTGTTGGCTGCCCGAGCTCGCTCAGCTTTTCTCTCCCTCATATATGCTGTCGGCTTCCATCTTCAGGTCCGCTGATGTTACTGGGATGGACTGACATTTACCTTGAGCTGTACTGAGATCGTATTATCGCTTCTCGTCTGTTCGCATACTTGGACTGGGTCTTGTGTTTTGCTGAGATGTATACTTCTGGCTTTCCTTGTCGGTGTTCTTTGCCTCTCATCCTCGAGGCCGGTACCTGGCTAGTTGAATGCTACCTGGTGGTAGGTATAAGAATGTCTCCACGTAATATCTTGCATTGTGATTTGTGACTTTCGGTCTCTGCACCATTCATGCGATAGTGCAATGCGACATAGGAAGTGGAATAGAGGAATGCTGTTTTTACCTCGAACCATGTGACAGCGTACCTTCTGCTTTTCCTCGAGGGTGAGGGCTGGCGTAAAGTCGCCGGTTTGTGTAGGTCCAATTTTCTCACTCTATTAGGCATCTAGTTGTTCATATTCTTGAGCGGCCGATGGAGTTTCGTGACTTGGGCCCGAAACACCGAGACCTTGTTCTGGTGAAATGGACTCGCCTTGCTCTTACAGCAGGTATCTCAGCCCCCAGGTGTTTGTCAATGGAGGGTCGAACGAGAACTGTCTTCAGATGGTTGATGTAAAGTAGATATGAAGAAGGAGACCGCCTCATTTGTGTAGGATTAGGAGTCTCATGCAAATATGCAGCCTCCGTATATCTACAAAGCGGCTGGGTATGGGTAAAATGCGGTTTTCAGGGGAATGCCGAGTAGAAAACACGCCATGCGACCTGGAGCTCGGACGACGGTTCGAAAGCAGGGCTGATTAAAAGTTGCCGAGTTGACGGCTCTAGCAACATAGGGCATGCTGGAGCGTATGGTATCTCATTTAATCTAGGCATGTGACTGAAATATATGCTACTCTTGGCGCTGGAGATTGGCCGATCCAAGCTGCGGTTCTGAACCACTCAGTATAGCAAAGCCGTGGTCTTTGAGCTGTGAAAGAGCCTCGTTGCCATTGAAACGACAGACACCGTCACCGATACGGCAAGGAGCTGCAGTCCCCTCAGCCCGCGGACCTTTCATCGAAGACGATGCCGGTAACCTGCTGAAGGACGGAGCCAGTCGCTGTCGTTAAACCTCTCCTGTCTATCCCAGTACTGGCACAAGGGGGCCAAGATGTTTAATCTTAGCACAGTATTACTGCTTAATTTATCTGTGTTCACGATCGCGAATCTTACGACCTCTGTTACGATTCGTGCCCGATGAGAATCGTAACATGGACGCGATGGGGGCTGGGACCGAGAAGATCAGCCATTCTCTCGAGAACAAGGAGATACGCCATGCATTCAGGTATACCGGTATTTACCAGAACCGGTAGTGTGTAGAGCTGCTGCCTCTACGGAGAGAAGACAGAGTTACGGTCTGGCCAGATAATAAAGGGATGACCTGAATGCATTGGTCGAGATTTCCGCCAACGAGGAATAACAATGACAATGACAAAGGTTAACTAAACCACAAACAGTTGCCTTTATCACTTCAATTCACCACATCCAAATCGTGTCCTCAATTATCCTTACATTCAGCACTTCCTCTCTTGCAAGCTACCTTAACGCTCAACCAGCAGGCCCTGAGAGCCTCAACGAGCAAGCCCTTGCTATGGCACTAAGTTCCAGGACCTGCAGGAAGCGAGTTCGTTATTCTCGTCTAAACTGGATAGCTCGACCATACTACATAGAGAATTATGTCTGACCTAGATGTTTAGCCAAAGTATGTTTATAACAAGGAGGACCGAAAAGAAGTGTTGATTTCTCCAGACAGCAACGCACAATGAGAGATCAAGTCAAGTCTACGAAAAGCCGTGGGTCGATTATGTTTGACCAAGAGGCCCCTGCCACATGACGTCTTGACAGAAGCAGTCAGCCAGTGCTTCTTTATCGGGCCAACGACACTGAGGGTATGGGAACCAGTAACCCCAAAAATGATGCAAATCCTAATGAATTCCCCTTAAATAGTCATACATCGGCCACACAAGTGCTAGTGTCCCCAACAGTCACTATTGATCAAGATAAACGTTCCATCGTGGAATTTAAACATCGGTAGAGAGCCAGGATACCTCCGCTCACCGAAAAGCCCCAGCGTGGCTGCAAGGCTTCAACGAGAATAAGCACCAAGTCTAACACAGCATAGCTGACTCTACTTATTCGGTTCGGTCGCTCGAGCAGGCAAATATCTCTATCAGACCGATAAATACGTCTTAGGGTTGGTCGAAGGAGGTGAAGTTGCTCAGGGATATCGTTGGCTGTCACTGATTCATGGCGAGCTTTGTGGGAGGGTGAGCTTGGTTATATCGGGGGTGGTAAGGTGGCACTTGACCGAGGCAATATCTCAACCACAGCAACTTCCTTGTCAGATCGGAGTACCTCTCGAAATTCCCTGCAATGCTAAGGAACTCTTCGGCGAAGGGCGTTCTCTTGGGGAACTCGTGCCCGCTGTTGGTAGACAAGGACTGTACAGCGAGGTGGCGGTTCTCGGAATAACTCGCAGGCGTGATGAATTTACTACAAAAACAGTACAATATGGCGATAGCCTCCAGTGGCATCGCCAGACGAGATGATCAGCGACTTGACCAAGTCCTCGAAGACCACATCATACTTGGCCAGCGTGGTGAGGTGCAGCAACCCGGCGCTCGTCGGCAGAATGTCCTGAGGACGTTCAAGGGGAAGGGCCCAATCGAAGACGAGTTCAACTGGAACTGCACCATGGAGATGACGGAGGGCACCAGATCCTTAACGAACTAAGGCGGCGCCTAAAGTCCCAGTCCTCGCGGGTGAGATAAAGAGCATTTCACCGCATCGATGTTCATCAGCAGGATCAAGCTCTCCAAAGTCATCTCCAACCTGGCGAGCAAGAACTGGTCAAGTCTCCCGGAGCCACCATCTACACAGAGAACGTTCTTGTTCATGTAGTTCCCTATCGAGGACGAGTACGACGTTAACCACAATACAATTCACTAGAACGAATTCTCGGTCGACACATTCATCTACATATATTCAACCACAGACAAGATCAAGGCCGAGCTAAAGAAGACGCACTTCTACCGGGTCGTCGGCACTAGGAACCGAACAGACTACTACGAGTTCATCAGCCCAATCGACAAGAGCATCTTCTACCCCGAGGACGCTAATCCCCTAAATTGTAACAATGGATGACAAGCTCTTGCTGGGGGCTCGAATACTCCAAGTCCAGTTCTGCTAGTTCTTTGACTTCTGCGTCTCTTCGATGAGCCCCTCTGAGCAATACCTGCCCGCATCTCGGAGACGTCTGCGGAGTGGTGGATGGAAGAGACCGCGGCTATCAGTACAATCCCGGTCTTGATGAGGTTCTTGGACTTCTTGGCGCTCTTGTCTACCGCGTTGCCTTGATGCTCGTGTTCCCGGACCCCCTTATCTTAACTTACCTGATCAACGCTGCGTTCTCGAGTATCAATGCTCACCTCGATATACTATGGAATCTAGATACCTGGCATGGTACAATGTGCGAAACACTCGCGTCACCAGGACTGAATAGGTACCTTGCCCAGATATCCACCTGTAAATTGCGAGGGGACGACATCCAGTCCGGAAACAAATGCTGGGTCCGCTGCGCCTGATAGGTGTGCAATAATGCGATTTGAAGCAGCCTGTGTAGGTTTGGCCTGCAGATGATATATGCTAGTGCCACGTCTTGTGCTGATAGGACTTAATTGCTTTGACCTGAGCAAGGCCAAGACCGAAGCACAGGACTCAGACACCAGCTCAATTGCGATTTCCGAGCGCGAAACCAACCCATAGCCAATCGAACAAGTCGAGTTGTATTTTTGAGCCTTTGACACAGAGCGAATTGACTACCGTAGAGAGTATCAGAAGACGGGCCACGCTGGCCTCAGAATCGGTGCTGGCTGGGCATTGCGCGGAGGAACAGAGTCGAGAGCGGTTCAGTCCTTGAAGAGCGGAAGATCGAAGACGATGAAGGAGTTGCAACGAGTTTGGCTTTGGGCTATGTTTGGGTCGAAGTGCGGGGAGGAAGTTTGTCGGATCTGATGGCTTTACTCCTTGCCATGGCTTTAGACGTATGTCTCGGGGCCGTCGGTATTTGCATTACTATACTTATCTTTGCTGGAGCGTGAGTTGAGCGAAGTCTGGAGTTTGAGTGGAAACGCGGGGTTAGCGCGTAGTCTGACCCTGCATGACGCGCATGACGCGTGAACTTACCCATCACTTTAGCAATTGCCCCTCTCTTCCACCATGTCAACACTCTCTGCTCCATCTTGCTTCTGTCAGTAATTATGCCCGTATGTTGTAGACTTGCATGCAGGCTGTGTCTTGTTAGCTGACAGATGAAGCTGGCTTCTAGTGCCCCAAACCCGCCCCAAAGACGAACCCTAGCTCGGCGATGAGCTTCCGACAGACACCCCCCCGTAACGGACTTGCGCTGCCCACGACCAGCTTTGACAAGCTTTGAAGAAAGTGCCGACAAGAATAAACGTTCGCCCCACGACAATTCTCCAAGAGACCGACCGCAAACAGCTTCCGCTCAACGATGAGGTCCCAAGATTTCGATCCCCAGAAACCCTCCGCATACGACGAACCTGCGCTCCAAGGCCAGCCTTGGAGAAAGACTGTACGAGACCAAAGTTACACACGACAGCAGCGCAACTTCTGCTCTTGACCTAGCATATCGCTTAACGCGGCTATACAAGACACCACTCTGGTCTCGCTCAACGACAATCCTCCGACAGAACCTCCCCAGGACAGAACGTTCGCGTCGCAATAAGCATCCAAGGACCGCTCCTGATCCAAACATTCGCCCAACAATGGCTCATGGCTAGGCTGCGAGACGGACGTCTATTCAGGTTTGCGCACACTTGGCAACAACGTGGTGGTCTCCAATTTCCAGCAAAGCGCCCAAATTCATGGCGCATCTCCTGCTCTCTGAAGCCCCCGACTTCAGCAGCTCAACGCACCATCACCTTTCCTGCTCAACACGAGCTCCATTTGCCCCGCAAATTGATATCGTTTTTTTTTTGAGAGAGCGACCTACCAGACATCCTGAATATCTCATACATCTATCCTCCGGTGCAGTCGACAATAACCAGGATGTTATCGTCAAGTATTACTGGCCTGACTTCCCACACTGGCCTTGTCGACCGTGGTCAGCTGGTCCCGGCATCGATCCGTGGTCAGCGTCGTCACCCAGCAGCCTCGTTCCTCCAAGTATGTGTATATCTTGTGGGCTTAAGTTCGCCCTGACCCAGGCCGTGCTTCAGTGCCCATCGACCGTTGCAATTACCATGTGCGGCACACCTGCCACACGAGCACATGACAGCGTGGCCAAGCTTGCCGAATACCATACCAGGTGAGGCACGCACGCTTATCCACCGAGCTATCAACCGAGGACGCCGAGACTTCATAGATGACGATCTTTGCGACATCACCTGGATACGCCGACTCACCACCACAAACGCACTCCGACTTGTAACAACCAGGTCGTTTGACCTACTGCCTGAACGCAGGCGGCCGAAGGAAGCAGACGGAAGAGTCCAATCAGAGTGGGTGCAGCTATAGTCTAACATCCAGAGTATAAGCCCTCTGTGCCAGTTCGCGAGGAGGTACGGTCAAGGCAGGCAAGTCGGCTCCCTCAGCGGCAGGAACTTTATCGACTTGGAATGCTCGATAGCCAGCCACGGATATCGAAGCTGTCGATAGCAACATGAGATGTTCGGCACTTGCTTGGGTGCCGGTAGGATGTTGCAAGAGACCTCATGGCTTGCTCTACGCGGTTGATGAGGCACAACAGGTTCGGATGCAGATTGACCAACTTTCCCAGCACCGAGATTTTCTGGATGTCTATCGACAAACTCCTCTCGAGCCTACCAGCAACTTACATGCGGACTGATGTTCTGCACTCCTCTCTGCCCAGCCAGTACTTCTCATCCCCATGCACGCGCGGCGGCGCATCATGGCACGAACACATTGCACTCTACATTTGTAACTAGTTGCTGAAGAGGCTACATCCTGGAATTGTCATTGCTAATCAAGCTCTCAATCTCCCAAGAAATCGTCACGGGGAGTCTTACTCCATCGCAAACCTGGTGATGATGTTTGACCGCATATATCATCACGAATACTTTGGGTAACGGCTGGGTTCACGACAAGAGTCCCGAGAAATTCGACTTTTGTGTTCTTTGATCTATTATGTCCTTCCATTTCTGGTGTCGGCGCTCCAGGCGTGATCTTGGTTCCTCCGCTGGTTGCGCAGCTCAGGATGTCACCCTGAAGAAAGTGAACAAGCAGGGCCTCGTAGTATCGCCGAATCCCCATTGACCAATTCTGAAGAGGTTATGATGGTCTATGCCATGGCCTTGCGCTTATGAGCATTTGGGTAGGCTCGCTGTTCTCTGCTAAGCAGACCCAATCCCGAAGCGCAGTCCCATTCGCCTTCAAGCGCTTGTACCTGCTCATATATCAACAAGCCACGCTTCTCCTCAACAAAAGCAGACTCCTATTATGCTCGACCTTTTCTGTGACCATATCCCCCACGATGTCACCACTCCTTCGCCTTTTACCTTCTCGGACCAGAATATCATATGCCGTGGGAAAAAGACACTTGAGGGGTTTCAGGAAGGATCTTACCTTCGAACTCAGGCCTGTAAAGCCTAGATGCTATAGTGCTCTTGAGCTATCCTGCCGTGCTTGGACGATCTTTGGCCAAAGAAGCCTTACCTTACTGCTGATATAGAAGATGCGCATCCTCTCCACAGAATTGCCAATTGCTTGATCTGCAATGGTACTGCGAAAGTTTTGCAGATATAAATGACATCAAATTAGAAGAGACTTGATGGTAAGACGCAGCAGGAGCAGGAGCTGAGGTTGTCGCTTAGATTGCTGAAGGCTATTTCTCCAAATTTGCGCATTTTAGGGAGCATGCTTGGAGAGCTGAAACATTATCATTCTCTGAAATAACAACTCCAGGCTGAGAAAGGTCTGGTTTGAAGGAGGACTAAGGTCAAGGCGATCAACATCACCAGAGGAAGTCGAGAGGTTCAAATAGGAAGAAAGTTCTTCCTGTCAGGCCAGAAACTTATCTACGCCTATAATTACCGCATGTCTGCTCTTAAGTCAACTTGAGGATGAGCACTGCAGGGCATTGGGGCAAGTCATAGGACCTCCTTGTTATCAGAGCTGACAAGCCGGGAAGTTTACAGAGGAAGTAAGACAGCATACTTCGCAAGCGACATGTTTCTGCCGCCTTTTCAGATATCGCAAACTCGTAAATTGACGCGCTAATATGATCCAACAACATCAAGTCGAGTTTGGTAGTTTGCAAGTCCAATATGACCTGCATATTGTGGACAAGAACGTACACAATGCGCACCTTACTAACAGCATTTATGGAATACATAAAAGTGCATCGGTGACTCGATTGAGAGGAAGTGAGGTGCGTGTGTTGTATATGAAGCATGAGGTGAGTTTCTGTACACAGAGTGCAATGGAATGGGTGTTTCAAGGATAAGGTGCATCAGCAGTTTGTGCTTCTTCAATAACAGATTCCGCATCTCATAACCTCTCGCTCTCGTAGCCTCTAACAGAGACAATAGAATGAATCCTTCCTTGATTTGCTCCAAACCCTTTGCAGGCAATCGAACCGAATTGAGCTACCGCCGCTCGGAGACACAATGAAGAGCATGTCCCTTGAGAGCATCAAGACCTGGATGGAAGAGTGTAGAGTTAATATGGAGTAGGCTATACAGAAGCTCTCCTCGACGACCCATCCCCACGTTCGGTTCGTGTCATTGAGCGCTGTCTACTTCGAAGTCTGGTCGCGATTCGGGCGTCTTTCCTATTCCACCTTTTTTAAACCATCCTGTGGATTAAAGTCTCTTTGTCTATGAATCGCGTTAAGCCTGAGGGTAGTAATTGCAGATCGTTGAACGGAAACGCGGATCTGTCTGCATCTTGATATCTCCAATATGAGGTTTCAGCAAAAACTCATTTGTCAACACCATCATGCCCTGCGTCCCTCAAGATTGATGCTCCCAGCGCTCGAGAAGCCATCTCCACGTCTGGATCTGGAGTGGACTCACACTTGCCCTGACTAAGAATCCGGTCTCAGGAACGAGATTAGGGCCGGTAGGATTGCCGAGGAACAATATCGCCGCCGCTATCATCAGTGCCTAGCCAGATACTCAGCAACTCCAGCCCGGCATCGCAACATATGTCTGTTTCACTGAGCAGAATCGACACATTTTGCGTCCGATAACAAAAGGAATTTAGACACGGAGAGACGAGCAAACTTTCAGACAGACTGTTGACGAACGGGATACCTCTGGGCTGATTGAGATGTAAAAGGCATGCGGCAACTCAGTCAATGTCTAGCGGATGGGTCTCGGCCTGAACTAACCAACTCCTTGCCTGGCACGGCACTAAGAGCGTGACCAATCGTATCCTCTTCCGCGACACCAAAACACGTAAAGTCAAGATGGCACCATGAGTAGAGCCAATGAGCAGAGATGTGAGAGACCAAAGAGGCAATAGCCCTCCAATCCTAGCTATTAGGGGTACCAGGGTCTGATGAGGGACCTGTTGCAGATTCGATGAACCAAGCCTCGTGCCTGGATCATCTATCACCTGAAGAAGTCTTTGTAAGAGCAAATGTGTAATTTCAGGCGCTTCACCAAGCTTTTTCTTGATACTGAAACCTTGCCTTTTTTGTGGCTCATCTGCAAATGCCCCTGATAATGAAGAAAAGTGCTGAATGAAGAGATAAGGCGACCATCGACGTTAGCAGTTCTTTGGTAACTGAGGTACGTGAAGGGGAATGAAAAACTGTTGAGCAAGCAATATTAAAACCCGAGCGAGGTAATAATTTGATGTTACATGCGATCTTGATGATGTATGCCTCAAAGCCAGGCGAAAGAAACATTCGTTCGACGTGCGATAATTACAGCGTTGAGAGATTCGAGGTGCAGCTTCTTTGCTTCAGTGCGTTATAGGGGCATCTTCACTAAGATATAGCGATGTCACCCAAAGGGAGTGGGGTGGGGCCAGCTGACCAAGAGTTGGCAACCACTTCAAACTCCCCCTCCTTCAACATCAACGACCTCTTCCTCCTCAGTCAAATGCCGCAAGCTGCACAGCCGTGCATCCCTCCATCACCAGCCTTTCCATCTCCACTACCTTACCCGCAAGTCAGATCAATCTTCCACGCGATGCTCTCCATTTCCTCAAGCCCACGCTCCTCGACGCAACAAGATCATACCAAGCCGCAACCACCCGACGCGAAACCTTCCCTCCAGAGCGAAACAGCTCGTCACCGCTACGGGCGCTGAGCAGGTCAAGGGCGCCGTCAACAAGCGCACCACTCGCAGCCAGTCATAAAGAGAACGAGAAGATAATCTCAGATGCTTAGTTGATCGGATGGAGTGATATTCAAAAGCGGGCGGAGAACCTGCATCCCGAGCCTGGAATGCATCCTCCTCCATGCGGCGACTTCGGCCTCATATCTTGAGATGACTTCAAGCGGACCTTCTTCAGCAGGCACTTCGACGGCTTATCTCGAATAACCCCCTCCAGTCTACTACCGCAAGCGTATCACACTACAGACCAGAGCCAAGCGCTACATGAGCTCTCTCCCTGTCCACCAACCGCTACGACGCCCAAGATGCGAAACACCAAGAACGTCGGTTTTACAAACCTACCATTGACTTAAGCCGCTTGCGAGAAGGGTGAATAGATCGCATTTGCCCAAGAACTGAGAAATGGCACTGTGTTGTTCAACACCATCTTCTGCAAGGGCTTGTTCAATCCCGTCACGATCTCCGAGCTAATCCACACCACGCAAGGGAACACCCTGGCCCAGCACATAGACGACGCAGAATCACCACCCGACGCCTAGTCATGTCTCGAAAACATCCTCGCCGCCTTCGATCCCGCTTGACTCGGTACGTCTCGAAAGCCTACACGCCGTTGTGTTCGGTTCCTCTGGGCCGCCGTGCAGCAGCTCCTTCTTCACCAAGTCGGACATTTGCAGCAGATGGATCTCGGGGAATCCTTGGGTGGGCGGCGGCGGCGGCGGCGCTGTTGGCTTCTGCCGATAGACATTACCTCTCGGAGAAGGCCCTGGCTTCACCCTCTCCGGTGCTTGCAAATCACAAGAGAAGGATGTTGATTAGCTAGTCATCTCATTCTGCGAAAGCTCGCAAACTCAGCAGTCAAAGAGAACCAAGAATGACAAGATAACGACATCTCGGGTTGAGGTTTGTCACATGGGCCGGCATTGGAAGACTGCAGAAAGAGATAAACGACATCACAATGCGAGGGCCAGATAGAGGAAACCCAAGACTGAGCAAACGCGGCTTTTACCCTGTACGAATAGAATGGATCAAATTAGCTTGGGACAAGCAGAGCAGTGCTTCACCTCACATCCCCACGCTTGAGCATTATGCAAAGGCCTCTCAGTCTGCCAAACGACCGTTTCAAGGCCAGAGCCGAGCAAGGCACGCCCTGCGGGCCTACAGCAATCAATCCTTTATTATTGGTAAGATAACCCCCTGCATTCAGTTGTTGTCGAGCAAGGAGAGTCCACATCTAACAACAATCATCACAGAACCTCTGTCCCCATTGCTCTCGATCCAAAACCGCATCAAGAGCCCGCCACGAGACTATTGCCGACTTGCCATCGCCTGCTGTTGTGTCGGTTCAGCTTCTCAAACGTGCGCACAACGCCTCTTGGGTGTAGGCACGAAGCACACCGCCATTGGGCTGAGAACGATGGCTATCAAGTGCGATCCAGATCAAGCACACTTCTTTTTCTGCAGGCTTGTGATTCACGCTCGCGGCTCTGAAGGCATGAGAGGGCAATCTCAAAATACCCTCTAACGAAAACCTCGCGGGTGCGACATTACCGATACCGAATTACCTCCCTTTACCCTTACCTTGTGATGGAGAGGTTGTTCTTTGCGCTTACTTCGTTAATGTTTTCTCTAAGTCCTTCCAGAACGGCTTCAAGAATGTCGCCCAAGACGAAAACGAGAAGACCTTGTATCACGCCCACAACATTTGACGTGACGTCTTGCCAATCGCCAAGATTGAGATGGGCGATCTGACCCTCGAAACTTAGTATCGAGGCAAAGCCTACCTCAAATCTTCTCCCAAGTGACACGACCCGCAGAGGTTATATTCATCCCAACACGACACCAATACCCACCCAAGAGTAGGAGTTACCGACTGAGTCGCCGTTTCTTTCGATTCCCTTCACGAGTCTATCCTCCCGAAGGACGAGACCAAGCCGACCTTCTCGATCATCATAGCGATCTTGACCAACTCGACCACTACCGTGCACAGCGACATGATGCCCTTGGGCAATGCATTGGACTGCATGGACCTGTTACCGTACAGCATCAGGGGGCGGATCTCGTCCTCAAAACCGTTCCTGATCTTCAACTAGGTGGGGGGGAGACGTGATCTGGTACACGGGTGGCCGCCATCTTCTCATTGACGTTCCTGAAGTGGTCGGACACGATCATGTCTTTAAGCCCTTAGGAAATCATCTGTGACAAGCCACCGATTACGCAACCACAAGAGCAGGCGCGCAAGTTTATGCGAAACAGTCTCAAGAAATATTGGACCACCGACGTTCAAGCGCCCCAGATCCGTACCGGGGGTCACGATGATGCCAAATTATCTGCGACAAGCCCATCGACTACGCAACCACGAGAGCCAGCGCGCAAGTCTCTGTACGAAGCAATCCCATGAGATACTGGGACACCGACGGCCAAGCGCCGTCACAGAGCGCATCCCCACGATTCCTCTGTGTCTTTGCATTACCAGAGTGGATGGGTTTCGGCCGGCCGGAGTTTGTGAATGCAATGTGCACAATGGCGCCTATCATCGGACACGGGACGCTGTTGGAAACGGCGAGGGGACGCAGGCGCAAAGTTGGTGGTGTGCGAGCACAACTCCATGCACACCGACATGGACAGGTCTAAGAAGTACAAGATCCCGGACGCATCTATAAATCGCCGTTCGTAAACGGGCTGGAGTTCGTGGCGCCCGTGCGGCCAGCCACCCACGATCCACTTGAACATGGCGGATTCGGTGAACGTGAGGAACGGTCCGTTGACCGCGTACAACAACATCGCGACGATGGAGGCCGTGCTACTCGATAGAAAACGACTACTGAAAGACGCTCTACAAACCCATTGAGCCGACGACGAAGCTTCGCACCACATGTCCGATCGACAACAACACGATCATTTCGACCGAGACGACCGCGGGGGCCGACGACGAGTGCAACACGGAGCAAAGAATGCCCAACCCTACGCACGGAGGGTTCCTCGACCACTACTACACCCCGAAGTTCAAGGCGGCCGGGACGATCAGGACCCTCGCGATGAAGGTTGCGATGAGAGCCTACATGAAGACTACGAAGATGGCGAAGGATATCGTAAACTCGGCGTGCGAGATTGAGGCGTTGTCGGGAAACTGGATCTAAGGTCGATTGGGCGTATGGTTATGGTCACCGAGTTGTGCGTCAGGAGAATCGTATAGACCTGAAAGAGGATATATGACCTGGATACGCTCGTCCCGTGACTTCATTTACGTTTCAGATCGGTTTCCCTACGTCAATCCCAGCGCGAATTTCCACAACCTCAATGGTCGCTCCTCTCCAAACATTTGCTCGTTGTAAGGCTTTGCCACTGTATCCTCAAAATTATCTTTTCATCAACGTAGATGCTGCTTCTCAACTTTGCCATTTGGCTTTTGTACTCAGTGATACTGCTAAGTTTCAGTCATCGCTGCCTGGATTGTGAACAGATTACCCCCGCGTACTATCGCGTTTCAAGTTGCGCTTTTGGAAAGGCAAAGGTTTATGAAAATGCCTGATCGTAACCGGAACATCAACATGACACGCATAAAACATCACTCTGTCTCCAGTTCTCTTGAGGGTCGCTGTTATTATACAACCAGTACTCAAATCCAAGCACATCCGCCACATACATAATTCATTATTTGCTACCAGATCAATTGAAAGTAGGTCAGACGTTACTCCTTTACTCTTTGCGCACATTACTCTTATATCGACCCATGGTGATCCACATATGCCATCTTTTTACGTCAGATCGAGTCCCGCAACGTTATCGCTTCGATATCCAAGATTGAGTTCCGATCGATCGAAACAATCTGGACGAATCACGATTGAAGCGACGCTCAATATGGCAATACCCAGAAGCTTAAGCCGATCAAACTCTCCACGCCGTGGATAGACCCCTCACAAGGTGCTCGTGCTTGTACTCCACCGTCATTTGCCCGTTGCAAGCACATGTCCCACTGAAGCGTTACATTTGATGTTGCGTTCTGCTTTGCATCTCAAGACCAGGCTTTTGTACAAGACATCGCGACAATGAAGAATTTCGCTCATAACGCCGTCTGCTACTACGCATGTTATAGTGCCACTCGCGCATTTACTTCTCCAACAAGACGTAGTCAATTGATGTTCGAGATGAAACACGAAGTAATGCGGCGGCTCTCCCTGTTTGTGAACTTCGAGTTCGGGGTCTCTACTTTCGACAGGCTGCGAGATTTATGGGACGTAGAGGACTGTTTGGCAGAGACAATTGCCAAAAGAGACAAGTCCAATAATAGAATCCAATGATATATACGTGAGTCGCAATCCAGAATGTAAATATACTGCAATTCCAGGTTCAGAAATGCTTCATGTTGCCAGCGAGAAATAATCTTCAATTGCTCGCTCCCAGCTAACAGTTAATTGCGTTGTACACAAAGAGTTCGCGATTCAGAGTACTTTATTGATTGAACCAACATTAGCGACACCCTCACTGTTCATTTATGTCGTTTCACCATTCATCGACTTTCTGGTCATTCTCAATGTTTGCAGTCATCTCCAATTTGTGTGCAACTATTCCCGCCCTGATTTATCGTCCTGCGTAATACCCTCAGTAGTAATCCATTGACGTCTCTCGAACTACTTCCAACAGCCAATGCAAGTAACTAGTAACTACATACACTGAAGCCAACCCACCCATGTTCTTCAGGTCTCCATCCTTGGAACCATAGAGATGTCAGAAAGGAGAGTGCTTTTATTCCACCATCATTCCGCCATCATCATCTTCCTCGTCCACAGCATCACCATCATCAGTGCCTTCATTACCTGCTTCCAGGTCTTCTCTAGTCTCATCCACCTTCTCCTGGAGCTCCTCGGGATGCATCTCCCCAAGAAGCTTAGCACAAGCTGCAAACCGAACGAACCACTCATCACCGACACTCTTTGAAACAAACAACTTGGGGGTCGCTTCAATCCAGTCCCGGACACTTTTCAGCTCCGCCTTCGCTTCTTCGAGTTCCTCGCGGAGTTTGTCGTATTTGGCTTTCTGTTTGTGAGCCTCTTGCTTTGCCTTCTCTGCTTCGACCTTGTCGACGGATTTCTGGACTTTCTGGGTCAACTTTTCCCAGTCTTCTCCCTGCGACGAATTAGTACCCTTCTTACTTCTTAAAATACGGGCATCATACAACTTCCTGGTTGTTCAGAATTTGCTGGGCAGCACGTCTCACTCTCATCGCCAAATTTGTGAAGCTTATGACAAATTCGTCACGTTTGTGGTCATCCCATTGCTGGAAGACAAGCGATCAGTATCAAGAGACATTATCATCTAGACGTTTACTTACTTCAAGGGGTTGATCGACATATTCTCCGAGCTACTTGAGGTTAGGGCGTGTCAAAGTAATCACATTCTATCAGGATGACTTACACCTTTGCATCCCAAACCTTTCTCAGCACAGGCCTTACAGGCTGTGAAATTCCCGCCTTTTCGTAAGAGGCATGGCTCAGGGCGCCCGTTCAAGGGCATCTTGATCATGCGCTTCAGGCATGGGATGCACGGAATAGCCCGCAATTTGCCGGTTTCCGTGGTGGCAGTCGCCTCATGGATTGACTCTCCATCAGAGTCGGATGTAGTATGAGCTTCGGGTTCAAAATCGTCAGAGTCGGTTCCAGGTTCTGGAAGACGAGTAACATTCTGCTACATATTATTAGCTCCTATCAACGATTGAAGAAAGAAAGAAAGACCCACTTCGGTGTCCCTGCTGCTCCTGGCCTCCTGGCCACGCGTTGCCTGCCCCTTTCCCTTGGTGGAGTAGGTAGCCTTACGCTATAGAGGTCAGACTCGGATATCACATTATTGGAGCGTAGAGAAGCATACCTTGGGTGCCATTATGTCTAGTGGGAAAAGTTGGATGTGAAGGATAGAAGAAAAGGGTAGAAGTGAAGGTGAACGACAAAAGTAAAAGATCGATGTGTCCTATTTTCGCTAACAAACGTATCAAGCTTAAGTACATAAAACGAGGTGTGAATTATTGTCCACTTCGTTGTTCAGTTGTTAAACATTAAAAAAACTTGAGGAAACCCGAGCATCGGAGCTCCGTAGGACGGCATTCAGACACAGCCTGGTCGAACGGGTAGGTACTTGCTTCATCGACCAGGTTCCACATGCTAATCTTGTTATCTCAATTCGAGCGTCAAGGTTTACTGTCGCGTTTGTTTCAGCCGCGTGGGGGAATATACAGCTGCTAAGTGGTTGGCGAAGTATCTACAGTGCCATTCATCTGGGCCACCTCTGATGAGATGCTGATGCTTTAAGCGGAGCTACGTTATCGCCTTGAGAACAGAATATGATGTGATGTATATCATTTTGAAAGCTGAAGGTAGGAGATTTTAAAATGGTATTACTGTTTACAGTTTCATAGCCGTAGACACTGTAAAGTTGGAAAAGTCCAGAGCCTTAATTGGTGATCAGCATGTCCCCAACATGCGGCTGAACAGAGGGACTGACTACCAACACCTCAGAACAAAACTTCTCCGTTTGCGATAAATTTTTCGACCTGCAAACCAAAACCTGGAATTCACGTTGCGCTTCGTTGTGGCGGCATCTTGCTGGTGCGGAAAGATACATTAGTTTTATGACTGCTCTCTTGGCCCATGTCTCATCATTTGCTGCCTGAGATATCAGCCGTTGCTTTTGCTTGTGTAACGTCCAGCCATCTTTTCTCAAATTGGCTGGACTTGACCAGCACGATACGTATTTCCTACAGTCGTGGCTGTATTTCACGTGATTTCTCGATTTCTTTTCTCATTGCTGAACTTGAACCTGTAATCTTCTTTCAATGAAGAGTGCACTTGGAGGCAGACATTTCCCAAGAACAGGAAACACAGCTAGATATTCCAGGTCATTTTGACTGCACAGTTGTAGATGTGTTATTTACAGTTGACACTTGAGACTGATAGCTTAAATGAGCACAGAGAACTTGCTACAGTTGTCCCCAAGTAGGTCACATTCTTGTCAACTGACTCGTTTCTCATGCTTCATGAGATTCAGTAGCCACTATCACAGATACCTCCTTTCTGCCGATGGCTGGGCAAAAAGTTCGGTCACTGCAGATTGTGACCTCTGTTCTTACACAGTGTCTTATCGAGCTGGAACATGTGGCGTAATGATCAGTGGCTACCTTCCATTGGCAGTTGATACTTACCCCAGCCATCTTTGTCGCAATATGCCAACGCGACAAACCGGGTATTCGGAGCTGCCAATCTCTTCCCGTGTCCACGCTGGCCAGGGTACTGCACCTTCATCAAAACGGGCTATCACATTACAGCGAAATTGACCAAGTGCTGACTCCCGTCATCTCCACCCTCATGTCTCAGCCTGGCCAGCACGTACTGTACATATCGTATTCTTGTCTCACTCTCCAACGCAAGTACCCGTTCACAAACGCGCGCTTGCATAGCTGATCTCACCCCCTCCCCCCATGTCCTTCTTAGTGAACAACAACACCGTGTGGGCTAACTAAGCTTCCCGGGCCGCCCGACCCGGCATTTCAACGTCGAAAACGGATTGAACGCCTCGGATCCTCCCGTTCAAACAGAAAATCGCAATAGTTGCAAATCTCAACGCATATTCATCTAACCTGGTTGCATTTCCAAATAGAAGTGATCCAAACCTGTCGATGATGCTGGCATGTTATGGCAGAGAGCAGACGGAGCATGCATGTTGCCTAGCTGAAGGAAAAAGCAATTGAGCCAGGGAACAGACAAGGCTGGTCGACTGTCTTTGAAGAATTATCTTGCTCTTGAGTTTTAATTGATGTTTATTCTGCTTTTTGTTTGTCGCCTATCTCATTCACCGTTAATGAGACAATCCCTTCTTCCCTTATCCAAAATCCTCCAATCACCACTACAATCTACAATGAGTGACAAGAAAGCGACTAAGAGAAAGCCATTCCCGACACCCACTGCCAAGTTCAGCGTAAGGTGTCCCTACACCCTGACCAACAATTGATGTACTAATCAGTCTAGCTTGGTCCTCCAAAGCTGGCTATCAAGCCTAGCAAGTCCAACTCGAAGGCTGCCAAGCCGACGGATCAGAAGCCAGAGAGGGGAAGCAAGCCTCTCAAGAGCACTACGCCTGTGGTGATTGCAGACACAGATTCCTCCAAGGACGATGACGCTATCGAGTCTGATGCCGAAACTCCTACTGTACGCAGGCTTCATATGGTCAAGCGTGCTGCACCGCAGGTCCCCTCATCCTCTCCCAAGAGGCTGAAGAGCGATGGTCTCCTGATGCCTTCAACCTTTGTCGAGACACCGGCTGTCGATACCACTCCTGAGCCTATCGCTCGTGCCCCTGGGTTTTCCAGGCGTCATGAGGTTGCTTGTCGTGAGTGTATCGACAAATGGCGGACTGACTCTTCATGGGTTTGTATGATGACCGAGTCTGGGAGTAAGTTTTGCCTTCATCGATATTTACAGCTTATACTAATTAGTACAGAGAGGCCTTGTGTTAGTTGCGAGATTGATGGGCTCAGATGCTCGGATGTCAGTATGTACTTGCAAATAGAATGACTTAAGCTGATGCGTGCAGGATATGCTCGAGGATTCTCGCATGGACGTCCAAAGGGTCCATGAGATGGCGGACCGCCATCGACTGGGTCTCCCCGTGGTATGCTAAACCTTTTACTCTCTTTCCACAGCATCTAATTTGGCTTAGGACCCAGAAGCCTGGAGGACTGGACTCAGTTGCGTGTTGTCAAACGTCGAGATCTTCGACGCTTGGCAACGAGCAAGGTCGGCCTCCATGCAAGTGGAGGAGGTCGCCGCCAAGATTGAGCGACATATGAGTAAAGAGAGGGCTGCGCTCAAGGCCCTCAAGGAGGTTCTGAAAGAAGAGAAGTCCAAGAGGGAGATGCTCGAGGTGCAGGTTGGAGTCATGCAAGCCCAACTTGACGGCCTCAAAGCTGGTAAAGACTGGGACGACGAGGGTGCTGAGGAGGCCAATGTTGATGAGACTTAGAATGCCGGCCGTGCGAAGTAGACGCAGCTGTTCATTTTCTTCTGTCTTTTCTCCTTTGTCCCTTTTCTTTTGTCCTCTCATTATTCAGCTTACTATTTCTCCGCATGAGTTTGTTGGGGGATTGGTAATTCTTACAATTTGAATATGCAAGTCATTTGGTCATTTACTCGCATGAACTTGACCTCCAACAACACCGTGTTGCCCCTTCACCACCCACTGCCGAGCCCGAGCAGCAGTTGTGGACTGACACTCAGGTTCGTGGACATTCTGAAGGTGTTCGCTTTTCGGATGATACGCTGCAAGGCAGAGGTGGACGGGGTGAAGCTTCGACCATCGCCGCGACAGGTCCACTGCTGCCCTTCGACGTGCCACAGCCACTGATCTTGGTAGTTAGTTATGTCGAATGATAAGCAGTTGAACATGACACTTGATTCCCGAGACACTCGACACTATCAGAAGCAGTAAAGTTGGTATCGTAACTGAATATTTGATCTCAAATGACCCTAAAAACCCATGTAGAGAAACGTGCCATTTCTCGTAGCGCAGAGCCCCTGAGTTGTGACGCATAACATTCAGGCACTCAAACTGCCGGCAAAAAAGGTAGTAACAAACAGACACTAGAAAATTCATCTTTGCTAAAGAGTTGTCAATATTCACCGAGGGTTCGCTGCCAGACAAAGGTGCATGTCCCTTCCTCACCAGGTATTTTGATCATAGCGGGGATCATGGCTTTTTGACTGGTGACTTGAAAACGTACATAATGCATCTTATCTTCCCTCATTTTTATTATACGTTAGGCATTATTGAGCTTAATCTTACCTTGCTTCTGTTTGAGGCCCGCGAGTATTCCATTGGATTCGTGTCTTCCTCTGGTTGTAGATCGCAGGTCTTCAACAGTCGGTGATCCACCGGAACTGCCTGTGACTTTTCTCTCTGTGAGTCAGGAGATTCGTTTTCGTTGCTTCATCGTAAGGCCCTGTGGTCGCTGATCCACATGCGATTCCAAGTTCAACATACAAAAATACTCGTATACTCTCCAGCGAAGTCGGAGGTTCTCTGTCTACCGCTCTATTGGGCGTTGTCGTGACGTTGGCGGCTGGTTCGTCGTCTCTGCCACCGCTTGGTGTGATGTGATGGCCCGCCGCGTTCTCTGCAGCCACGTTGATCTGTTCGCCTACTGCGCGCGTTCTTTCTTGTGTATTAACCAAATAAAGCGCCCAGTTGTAATGCAGATATAACTTCCTGTTCCGAAGAGCTTGTTGTCGCTGACCAAAAGTTGCATTCATTAGCCTTAGTGATAAGGACCTCCAGGAGTTCCTCCACAGTTACACGGGATCCATTGCTGCATATGAACTCCACGGCTGTCGTCAGGCTTTAAGCTTTATCACAACTGAGAGCATTGCTCAACTGCTTCATGTTAATGCGTCGAATTTATGGTAGCATCAGCGCCCGAAAGTTCGCGGCGAAAATTCCGATGACACTTGATGTGCAAAGGTAGCTGGTCAAATGCAGCGTGAATCTCGCCATATTGAAGAGCCATAAGGAGCCGTCCGGGATAAGTCAGAGCGTAATCATCTCGGGTCTACTATGCAGGTTACGCCTCTCAAGCTCTATAAATTGACGCGAGCCACCAAGTTAGTCTTGCCTCAGCCATTTGAATACGACAATGAAAGATCTCGTAAGACCTCACCCTCATGCTCGCTTCGGTGCAATTTCACACTGAGGTGGTTGGACCCCGCCTGAGAACAATTCGAGAAGTCGAAGGGCGAAATCTACCCTGTAGTTATCATGCTGAGCAGAGTCTGACATTAAATTGAAAGAACCCGATTGCAACAGTAATGGCAGCATCTGATAGCCTTGAGAATATTTCACTGACAGATAGGTAAGAAAGAGTGTCAACAATTGAGTCGGCCTGGTTTTCTGGTGTGCCTACGCTCAACTCCTATGTGGGATAACTGGCACTAAAGTTGAGAAACGAGGCATGGGTTGACACACAGCGGCTTGTTTATTGTTCGGGCAGCTCAATCCTGACCTCTTTTGTTTATTTTCAGATCTTGCAAAAGGCATAATAAATAAGACCTGGCTAAAGTTTAATCGATTTTTTAGATATGGTAGTTAATTCAACGATGCAACACAACCCATCGAACCTAGGGTCATGAGCGCGTCCCCAGCAAAAGCCACTGGATCAAAACCCAAGTAGTAACAGCGCTAAGCGCCCCTTTGCTTTCTATTTCCATCTAGCTCTTTATTCGCCTCGCACAAAGGCGCCATCGCTTATATATGGCTGAAAACAGGGACAATAATTAATTGGAGCAGCATAGAT
The DNA here is from genome assembly GCA_013396255.1 of Fusarium sp. NRRL 25303. Lineage (NCBI taxonomy): Eukaryota > Fungi > Ascomycota > Sordariomycetes > Hypocreales > Nectriaceae > Fusarium > Fusarium sp. NRRL 25303. The sequence continues at coordinate 86,791 of JAAOAY010000094.1, forward strand.
TAAACCGCAATTATTTGAACAATTCTAAAGGTTCTTTGGACTGTCATTCTGCGCGACAGAGTTGCGCTAAGAGATGGCCTGGGGTAACGGTTATTGATTGAGTGGGCGGGGCAAATAAGCAGTAAAATTACCTTAGGTACGGAGTACAGGGTGTTTATCGCAAGAGCAGAGTCTTCATTGGAGGAGCAATTAAGCTACAGTGGATGGCTAAGCTGCTCCGGAAGCGCTAGGTCGTGGGGTGCGTCGCATCTCAAGCTTGCGAGAAGCCTCATTCATTCCACCACACGCAAATTCGATACTCAACATCCTGCGAATGCCTCACAAAGGCGAGAAGTCTCAGCATCTCCGAAGATTAGTGCTGAAAACGGACCTCGACAAATTTAGCAGCCTGCCTGCGCCTTGCTGAAACTCTCAATTCTACGCGTCGACAGCAATCATCAACATCGAGCGAGCAACCCCAATCGAGACGCAAGCCCGCTACAGTTCGACCGAGGGATGGGAGCGCCCTCAAGAGCCGAAGAGACCGTCGAGTCGAGCAGCCCCCGAGCCGAATGGAGCTTCACAGGAACTTCAAGCGTGAGGGCAAGCCGCGGTTGATCAAGGTTTCCGTGAGGCCATCTCGAACGCTCATGGTATCTTGAACAAGAACTCCTCGACGCCTGTCGCACAGAGTCGCCTTGAAGAATCGACATCTCTCCAACTAAGCGCGTACACGGCGCCAAAAATCAGCATTGTCAACCCGTTGATCTCGACGACAAGCTATCCCCAGCACGACCCCAAGCGATGGGTAATAACGCGATCCTCAAGTTCACGCCGGCTGTTGGCACAATGCCTGACTCCAATTTGATACAGCCCGACCCCTCTCGCAAGATCGATCAACATAAACGGTCAATATTGCGTTAGCCGCGCCGAGACATGTCACAAGTCTGGACTCTCCATGAGCTTCCAGCGCATCTCGAAAAGCATATAATTGACCGTCCAGCCCTACGACTACGCAAGCGACTGGTGAGGGCGCCCCGGTACGGCCTAGATGGGAGTTCCAGATCCTGTAGCTGGCTAGAAACTATCTCTTCGTCCTTCAAGATCATATCCACGACGCTGACCTGGGACGCCCTACATCAGCTTCTTTAAGCTCTCCGAGATGCATCTTAACGGATACAGGGACAATATCTTGGGGAGCGTGTCGGTCTGCCAGCAGCATCTCCGGCCTTGCCATGCTGCAGTAGACGCGCGAAGCTCGGTGCGGCGGCAGTTAAAGATGGAGAACATGGTTATGCTGTGCCGATACGTCAACATGATCGCATTGTGTCAGGTCTAACAACTGGCGATCCGAATGAGTTCAGCGCTTTCAATTTGGACGACTTTCATCGGAATAAGAACACACATCACCCGCTTCTCAGTTCTGCTGGACACCGTGATGTAAATTGTTTATGTATCCTTTTGCCAGCTTGTCTGATGGAAGAGCCCGCATTTGTCCAAGATCTTCTCGACGGCGAGGACGCCAACTTCATAGCTCTGAGGAACAGCGGCACTAGTGAAGCTTCAAGTCTCTATCGCTATGGTCTCGGGGTACTTTTTGCAGTCCAAAATGTTTTGATCGGATTCGGCTGGCTTCCTCGGTCCATCCAAAACCTCGTCAACTAGATGAGAAACTCTCCTCTATCAAGCGCCGAGTGCTATACATTTAGCTTCATTTCGGTGGGACGGCTTACACTGGACCGAACCACTTCTTTCGCAGGATGGGGCAACCAGTCTTATTGAATGGTGAAGAAGATCTCACATCGAGCGGGTTACGAAGATCGATGCACGCCGGGAGGATCAAGAGGAGCGAATCTGAGACTGCGGTGCCACGAGCGACCCAAACAATATCTGCTTACGCTGCCTCAAAGGGTGTTCATGGATTTGCCAAGTGGCTCGCTGGCGTCATCAGAACCCTCGACCACGTCAGCAGGCCCGACGGTGCAACGAAAGGGGCCGCAGGCAAGATTCCTGAACCGAAGACCCGAACAAACGAAGGCACCGACGCAGAACTGTTTCCCTAAAGTACTCAAGGATTTGCTTGGACACGACCGCGAACATACCGACTTTCCATTTGCCGTTATTCTCTCTGGCAGTCGTGAGGAGGCCAACCTCGTTATCGACCCACTGGAGGTCGGTCTCGTTCCATCCGAGTACCACATGGCCATCTCATCGTTGTTATCAGCGCAGACGCGGACTGGGCTCGAGATGATGGAAGATGATGGTGCATTTGAAGGTCGGGATCTGGGGGCTGCTCACAGTCCACGGTAGATGAGTCAACTGGCTTACGGACTGGCAACTCATGAGTAATGCGTTGATAACATGTGCCATTTCTGGTGCCAGATCATCTCTTGGTATAACGTATATCCCGAAACTTGTGATTTCTTGCGGCGATGTTGACTCACGTCGAGATATGAGCCGGCCAACTCAACTACACGAATCTCGAATCACAACATTCTAGTCGTTTATTGAAAATACCAGCCAGCCGGCGATTATGAGTGTGTCGCTGTTTTGTAGATGAAGTCGAGTTGAGCTATTATACCTGGTAGTTGTTGGACTTCTTCTCATAGATCTGGGTTCCAAGCCTTGTTGAACGGTGCAATGCAGGGGCGATCAGTGACGGCGCACATGAGAGAGACGATTGCGGCCTTTTGAGAAATGGTGAAGTCGATGCTGAGTAGTCTACAGTGATCACGGAAGAGATGTCCCTAAGATTGATGGTATGACCTCTTTTGTCGGTTGACGTGAGACGCTGCCCTCGCCATCCGAGTTCAGCCGTTGCTGATCCCTAAAACTGATCCGGAATATAGTGTATAGAGGCATCGTGTAATGTTCTGATAGAATGGCTTCTTCCCACAGACTGAAAACGAGAGCAGATTTAGGTATTCGACGGAGGAACTTTGAGCTTTCACGGCGATACATCAACCCGCTGCACGAAGCCACAAAGGGGACTATAGGTTCCACGTGTGGTGGCAGTTGCGATCTGGATCTTGGACGAGGCGACGATTCAGGAAAGAATGGTCATCGCTAGCGGGAACAAGCACCTGTTCAGCATCAAGCTCCGTGATGTATTCCACCTCAAGAAAGTGTCCTACCGCAGCCCGTCCCAGGCTTCATCGAACGGGTTCGAAATGACGGAGAATATCTTCAACTAGACCGAGAACTTGAGCGCGCCTACGATCGTATCGTCGTCCTCCAGCGGCACCGCAAGCGCGTCCATCCTCGGAACCGTGCATCCCTTCGCTCGGGTGTCGATTGGCGCTGATTTGAACTTGAGGAACTTCCTCTGCGTCGTGAGGGTGAGCTTGGTGGCGTGGGTATTCGAGGGTAGGCGCAAAGAACGTATAGAGGATGGGATGGTGTACACAAGTGTGATCAAACTTGGCTAGGAGTAAACATCAGCGCATACTTGTGATGATGTACATAGGCAGAAACTCGAAGATCAGGAGGATCAAAAAGAGATTCGATATTGAGTAGCCGAAAACGGCCCTGGATGGGATAAGAAACAACGTCATAAGCCCGATGCTGCAGATTTTGTTAGGTCTGAGCAAGGTCTTGCAGAGGTACATGCACCGGGACGTGGCCAGGGGGCTGATCATGGCGATACCAACCTCAGTCTATGGTCGTGGAGGCGACCCTCGAGTCGTTGGCGAAGATGAACACAAGACCGAGCCTGGTGATGAGGCCTGGCTGGAACTACTATCTGGACATGGTCATTGTCGAGTATCGGCTTTGACGGGGTCAGATGGACGGTTGAACGACTAGTGGATCACGCAACCGATCAGCTCATGAACAAGTCCTGTAGCTCAGCCAGGGATGCATGTAAGATCATGTCCAAGTTAGGCCTCTCCATCCTCGGCGCCATGGGAATAAGTGCGGAGGCAAACAGCCCCGAGACTTGGCACAGGAGCTGGAGCTGGGGTGCTGCTACCCCGAGACAGTGGCCGAGAACACGTAGTCGGGTGCACCAGTATTCTAATCATACGGCACCCATGGGATGTCAATTCTAACCATGACAGTAGCCAGAATCTGAATACAAACAACGGTAGAAAGGGGTATGGTCGGGCATGGGCGGATGACATGGTGACCGAGGCGGATTCGGTAGTTTAGTCGGGGCCTTGAAGAAGAGCCAGCTCGGGCGATTGCTTGACACCAACAAAGATGGAGGCCTGCACCTTCATCGAGGGTCTGTCCACAGTCAACAAGGGGGCCACTGGCATCTATGTAAGAGAGACCATGCCCGTGGCCCTTCTCTTGCGAATGGAGGATAGTTTGCACATGTAGCAGTTTGATGGCCCGGTTCTTGAGCGCACCAAGATGAACAGCAAGGTGAACGACCCCGATAATCATGCTCATGGGAATGCCATTGGGCACCAACCACGTCAAAAACCCGGGCTTGAGCTTCACTAAGGACAAGAACTTGGCCAACAAGGAGACAAGACCGACAATAACCTCGCGGCTCGGATCTTTGGTCTTGCATATCTGCACAAACAATGTGGGGGACACCTCCAAGTAGGTATACAACAACCTGTGCAGCTATGGAGCGAAGTACAAGAAGCTGGACACCACAATGTTCACCGTCATAACCACCATCCAACGTGTCTGAATATGTGTCTATGAACGGGGAGGAGGCAGTGTCTGGCGACGACGGAGGGCATGATCAGCTGCCTGGGCAAGAGCGCCATCGAGAGCATCGACAAGATATTCAGGTATGCCGTCATAAATAGGGCGTCACTCAGCACCAGAACTTCAGCAGGTAGACAAAGGGGTCCAGGTGGTTGGTCGATTTGTAGGAATTTTTATTTAAGAAACGCGATGGTGATCTTGTCTACGGACTTGTCTGACAGGTCGCTCTCAATCTCATGCGTGGCGATGCAAGGTGTAAATGATCTCGGTGTTACCCCAGGCCTAGTCGTGGTGAGGGCGAAGGTAAGTAAATGTTTATTCCTGTGAGCCTGGTGCACTCCTCGCAGTCGATCGTGAACATGCTGCAGTGCTTCTTCACATCCGGGAACACCTACATGGCGAGGAACCTGAGCACGTCTGCGTTAGCATCGTGTAGTGTGTGGAGGACCACTGACGTGTATGATGTCCCTCAACGTAGACACAACACCGGCATGCTTACACCTTTGGTCACCTTGAGCATCGCCAGCAAGTCCACAAACATTTAGCTGGGCAGGTCGACGCCATGCTTGGGTATCGCCCTAAGGATCCTCACAATAGCCCCAACATCCACCGGTGCGGGTTGCGATAGAGTTCACGTCCCTATGCGCGCTTGTGTAGTGCGTGTTGTTGATCCGTGTGATGAAGTCCCTCATATCGGCAGTAGCTTGGCCATGAAGTTGCTCCAGATCGAGGCAGGGATGATATACAGGATGCGGCTCGTGGTCATGCACACCCTGGTTCTCAAGGTCGACCTGAACTTCCTGTTGGAGTCCGACCGCACGCTCATCTACTTTATCTTGCCAGCCGTCAAGGACTAGAGGTCGTGGGAGGTCAAATGTAGGTTGCTATAGTCCACCCTCGCGGTGGCCTTCTCGTCCTTGCATCTATGGTTGAGGCAGTATGGGTACCTGCGCCTAAACCTCATTGAGACGAAGTCTGCGATTCCCCATGTGGCTGGTTATCATGTATCGTTACAGCGTGCAAACCTGCCGGCAAGCTCATTCGGGTTCGGTGTGATGAAGATCATAGGGTTCTTGGCCGTAGTTCTGTCAATGGAGGTTATCGTTTAGGCAATCATATGAGGGTGGGGGCTCAGGATCGGATGTCCTGGCCGTACGACGACGTCCTAGATTCGGAATCTGAAGTAGAGGTCGATATTGGCGTAGGCTCGTGGCGGGAATGCGAGCTAAGCCTCGAGTGCTCAGAAGCGACATGGGGCACTTCGACGACTGGGAGGGAGACCTTGAGACGGGTGAGGACATGAACGACGATAAGATCGTGGTGATAACGAAGTCGTTGCGGCTCCCGTATGTGGTGTGTTCTGGGTCTGTGTTAATACTTTACCACCATGGGGATATGACTTCAATACTCACAGGCTTATCATGACGCTGGTCTGGTCGCGGCTCTTATAGATCTCGCCTCACTCTGCCTGACACTCCGGGTGGACGTTATGAGGCTCGAGGAGGTTCATAGCGGTTGGAAAACACACACACTGCCTGCCAGACTTGACGCTCTCGCCTAACGGGACCAAGTGGTTCCCTCGCATGTCATGGTGGAAGTCTGTGTTGTATCACGCCCGAGCAATTGCCGATAGACAACGACAACAACACGGTGGTCTGTTCGTGCAGTCGGCAGGCTGAGAAGGAACGCGAGCAATGCATAGTACGAACATGTCAAATTTGATAGATCGAGGGGTTCAAGGTAATGTTGCTCATGTTCATTATAAAACCATGGAGTCGATGTTGACCTCGATGACGCCGAAGCTGGACTTGACGGAACTGCGGAAGACGCACACGCTCTTCTAGATAGTGTCGAGGAACTCATCTTCGCCTCTCGACCCGACCAACATGCGCTCGGTATCGGAGGACACATCGCTAGCAAGTCGTTGTCGTTTAAGACGTGGGAGAGGATGTTGTCGAAATTCTGGGGACTTGGAGGAGATCAGGCGCTAGAAGTTCTGATGGGAGGTGTATGATAGGATTGAGAGGCAATCGATGTCGGCTCGGTCGGTCTCAAGACGTGTCGTTGTCATTTATGACACTCTGGTCCAAAGATTGATTGTCCGTCGACTCGTAGTCCGCTGTAGAATATGCCAAGATACATCTATGGCTATCACTTCGTCGTAGCGGAGCATGGTTGTCTCGAAGGAGGTCGATTCGAAGATAAAAAATAAGACATGAATTTGTGAGCGTGGGTTGATTGAGCTGAAATTGGTTGAAGAAGGGCGCAGAAGGACGACGTTGTCGCGTCGGTCGTCACTGGCTTGGCAACTGAGGCACCGTTGAAGTGGGAGATCAAATCTTTTGGCGAAGCACAGCGCTGAGCTGAGCTTTCCAGTGGCTAGGTCCTGCTGGCGCTGATGGCGGTTGCACCGCCTGTAGTTGCAGTGGCAGTGGTAGTGGCATTTCTGTTATAGCCCACGGAAACTGGAGTGATCGGCGCCTAAGGCAACCTCTGGCAGGTGCATTCTCATGTATCAAGGCTGATCTACAGCAGTGACGACAAAATTCCAGCTTCCCACCGAAAGCATGATATCTCGAAATCACCGTCGCATGGCTTTTCGAATCTATCGCGTTAACCTTTCCGAACCGAGTCCTTCTCATATCCCCGAATGCTGTCAATGCAGAAGTATCAACAACAAGTACGAGCAGGCTCTCGTCAAATATGCCCACCGACAATGACGCGACGACGCTTACTCGGCGAACTTCGACGATGGTGACGACGGACCGCATCCTACGATACATCGAGCACTGAGGCCAATGCGAGGCCAACGCTGATAATGTTGATCTTGATGTCGAGCCATTGAGAAGTCAAGCCGCACCAAAAACATCGCACCACCACCGCCCGTACACTACTGACCAAGGCGACTTCCGACATGAACCTCCTGTCAACGTGCTTCAACATTCTCCCCGCCCCTTATTCTCCACGTACCTGACCTTCAACTCATTACAATTTGCCGGCTCGATAGCGCAAAAGAGGATGTTGTGCCCGCAACCGTTGCTAGACTCTATCAACCTAAGCTACAAGGACGACAGAGTGGCAAGGGTCAAGGTCTGGGATATTGGCGGCGACTCCGTCAACCAGATCTACACCTCGCTTGTCCAAGATGCATAGCACAACAAGCAACAGATACCCCAAACCTTGACATGTCCTGCCCACGACCGTCGTCTCCCCAGACATCATCTTGAAGGCGATCGCCAACACACACACCCTCACGCCTGCTCGCACCGCCATCACCGACATCGCCATCGAAAACTTGCTCGGTGAGGTAATTCATCTTCTTTCCCGCCAATATCGAGACCTTGACCCCAGGTGGATGTAGGTAGAGCCGGTCTCAGTAGTCAGTGCAAGGAGTTCGTGAAGAGCATGTCTCGGCAGAAGTCGGATTCCAGAACGCCATGGCGGTGATGGTATTTAATACCTCTGTCTACCGAGTGGCCATGCAACAAGACCAGGATGCTAAAGTAAATCTTATCGTTAGTGGTAGGGCTGGGGATAGATATGAGTAGCTGAACCACTGGTACTTGGCGATGCGCTCATATACTGATCAACTTCAACTCGATATGTGAGGTCAAGACGTCATGGAACAACTGGAGCGAATGCCAAACCCATTGAATCAGAAGGTGGTACTAGAAGTTGCTTTCAAGTCCCTGTGTGACATTTGCGCTTTCTTGCAAGGCTTGGGGACGGGTTTCTCCTCTGGCCTCTCGCCATCTGCTTCGTCGTCATCACATGTCATGTTCACCAGCTCTGACGACCACAAGCGCTCATACGCCAAGTAATTTATCCAGCTCTTGCAGCTTAGTAGCCGAATGACCTTAGACAGGTTCCTGGATATTCTCGAAGTTGCCGTTAGAGGAGATCACCGACAGGAGGCAGAAGGCAAATACGATGTACAGCGCAGACGTTGCAGTGGGGTTCAAGGTCCGGCCCCAGTTTCTGCTACAGCTTCGCAAGAAACATCCTGCTCAGAGGTGGTTCTCCCCTGCCATCGTGGCCTGGTAAAACAAATCATATGACCCGAAGGGAAATCCAAAGGGTCGCAAGATTAGCATGAGGCACTTGAAGGTCTTGCCTACGATGCTGCGGTACAAGCCCTCAGGGCTGCAGGTAGTGCGCGTAGTCATTAAAGCCATGAGCATCGCCAGGCGTGTAAAAACAGTGCCAAAGGCAATTCTCGATGTATTGACAAATGATTATCGGAATGCGACGTTAACAAACCAGGTGAGGGAGCCCGAGTTAGTAGTAGCCCGCATTAGGTGACTTGGGCCCATAACGTTATGGTACCCGGAGCTCTGAGCGTGGTGACCGAGCTGAAAGACAGGATCAGTGCAATGGCAGGTCTGTGAGAAGTAGGATGTCTACGATAAACAGGGGGTGCAACAATGAGGGGAAGAAGTCCAGTCAAAGGACGACGGCTCCAAGCATGACACTAACTCAGGTGTCGATGATGAGTTGGAGGACTTGTTTGCCCATGGCATGACATATATCTCTAGCTCCACATACATGGTAAAACGTGGTAAAGACACAGATAATATCTTGCTGAAAAAATGAAGATGTTCCTTAAGAACAACACACCTTGGTCAAATGATTTGTTGATAGCATCTAAGGCCATGTCGCAAAACAGGCCAGCCCGAAGTCTCAAGGAGCATTTTGTAGGCGTGGAAGCAGCTGAGCTTCTTTTCCATCTAGCTCGGTGAGACCTCATGAGTCATAAGCATGGCAACATCCAGAAGGTTGATCTGCCTGGCCCTGTCAAGTATAAACATAATTTTCGGGTCCACGGTTGATGCATATGCATGTTTGGTTCTCATGACACACTTTTCACAAAGTGAATGCCTGAGGGAGTTCCATTAATGGTGCTGCGGTATGACATGGACCATATCCACTCTTCATTGGCTCTCTTTAAAGAGATCGATCATCGGATCGGCCCGAACCTTGTTTTCAGATCGGGTACGACCTTTACGCCGCAACCACAAAAGATGACGTTTGTGGGGCTGAACGTGCAACCAAATCTCATATGAGACACAGCACCAAGTCAAACACACATCATCGCCACGTGCCAATGCATCTTACTAATTATTGAAAGATTTGGTGAAAACTTGTGAAAAGCATTCTCGACACATCACACGACACCAAACCCTCGGGTTACGATGAACGTATCCTTATTGGGTCCACCAGTATAATTTGAGCAATAAGAAGAGTGACCATCTGGATGATGTGTACCATTACAGAGGAGCTTCTGACCATGAGACTGATGATTTAAATCGTGACAGCTCACTGAGAGGCTAACAGGATCGAACCTGTCAACCGCTCGGTAGTAGAGTAAGAGGCAGATGCCATAAGGCCGCTCGTACATGTCTCGTCAAATAATTGATAGTGAAAGCATGGACTTTTTTGAAAGGGCTGCTGTTTGCACTCAATGAATGAATACACCAAGGGGGGGTGAAACCGTGTCTTGTCCTAGTAGTAGTGACAATATGGCGGATGGCAACTGATGACAGTTGGGCGTCGGCGGCAACATTCTGCGGATGCCAGGCCATGTGAATAATCTGGTAAAAGAGAAGTTCGGCAATCAACAGAGCCAAATGATCGGCCTGAGAAGAGTGGTTTTGTCCAGAAGGATCAATGATGACATCTGAACCTCAAGTAAGACGACAGCCGAATTGTGAGGTACCCAAGAGGAGCCGAATGATCAGCCAGAGAAGAGATGGTCTCGGTGAAAAGGAGGGCCAATTGTGACAATTACGAGATACCCAAGTGATGAGGCACTGCAGAGTGTGGGGAGCCTGTCTGGCCCAGATTGTAGATATGCTTGTGATCCTACTGATGCAGTATGAACTGCAGGTGCAGAGACAATTTTGAACCAGTGTAGAATGCGGTTTGCAATGGTTCTCAATGAAGGTAGCTTGGAGCCTCGCTGCCTGAAGGCAAGATCGCAAGCCAAGAGTGTCGACGTTGATGTACTGAGGTAAGAGATGAATTGAGGTAAAGGATATTTGAGAGTAACCGTAGTTTTGAGATATCGAGTTTGGTGAGAATGGTGACATGTGATTTTTGTGTTATTGTTGAGAGTGTTGATGTTCCGTGGTGCGATGCGGTGTGTATGAGGTGATATTTCTGAGTATTGCGTAGTTTTGAGGATGAAGAAACAGTGTGTAATATAAAGCCCTGAGCACCTTTTGTTCTTCCTTGTATAATATTCCTTTCCAAATTAACTTTCGCCATTCCAGCACGTACAGCTTATACCTAGAGTATTTTATGCTCCTCTTAATCTTATATTTCCCCCAAAGCAGTTTATGCTTATTGAGTGCTATATAGAGTTTATTCTTCCGATCGGTCCTGCGTTTCCAGGACTGAGGAGCAATTTATGCTTCTTTATGGCACTTTATGCCTCTTCCGTAGTATTTTCTACCTTCATAAAGAGCAATTTATGCTTCTTATATGACATTCTTCTCTTGAAGTCTCCGTCTTCCTTTCTTGATGCTTTGGCTTATAAGTTTTGAGAGCAATTTATGCTCACGGGTGTGTAATGTTATGATATGATCAAAGGTTGGTTATGGAATGATGTGCTGAGGTGATGACTGTTGAGAAACAGGACATTTGGTTGTTGAGTAAGATAATTGACTGCCTTGTGACAGACAAGTCGAGAGTTTTATGTTTTTGTTGATGCAATAGTTGAATGATTGACAGATAGAAGAGATTGGAGGCCTGAATAAGGGAGTGTAGAAATATGTGAAGGATCGAGTTGAGATCATGGCTAGTGTTATTGAGAGGTTGCCACGACCGAGTTTGAACATTCAGATATGGTGTAGATGATAGGATGCGCCATGGGTGTCTTTGAGACATAAAGCTGGAAGGTCGAAGAGTCAGAACATTTGTTCCAACTTGATGGATGTAGATTATAAGTCAAGCAGCCATCTGGAGTAGCTGCTGCTATGATTCTGGTTCTCTGCTCTGTTAAGACTTGGTGAGTGTTCGAGAACGTAGCAGCCTCAGAGCTCCTGTTGAGCGAGCGACGGGCACATGGCTATAGATTGTGGCATAATGAGGAGAGGCATATGGGGATAATCGCAAGCTGAGGCAGGTTGCATAGGCGGTATTGTGACGACGGAGTTGTGGTTTCCGAGACTAGTAGGCCCCTCTAAGGTGACAGGATAAGGGGCCGCGAAGGAAGGGGTGATGGTAGAAAGGACTGGCCAGTAACTCTGACACACGTTCTACCAGAGTAAGCACTTTGGTGTAGTAGCTAAAGGGGATGGGTGATTAAGTGGTAGATGTTGATGCAAAAGAGTGTTTAATTGACCTCATCTTTGAAGGGAGAGATCCTGAGCATGGTCAGAGACTGTGCAGGTGTATCACAAGTGATGAGCTCTTAACATCGGTCACTTCAGTGGTACACCATGGAGTAAGTATGAGGTGTCTTCATGCTCATCGACCAAAGTTTGATCAATATGATGACAGGAAGAAGCCTCCAAGGTACATATATGGTGATCGACGCAGACTGTGCTTGTTGCATGTGTGAACACGATGGAGATTGTTATATGGCGCTCTTCAACTGCAAGAGAGTAGAGTTAGTCTTAGAGTCGCATTGTAGAACACGGATGGAAACCTACACTTGCTCACTGACTCGAGAGCAGAAGTGGCGCTGATTCTTTGAGCCTTGGTGAAAGTGCAGTGCATCATGACACCTAGACACAGATCGACGGTTGAATGTGCAGAGAAAGGAGGCAGTCAACCATTGGCGAGGCCCGAGCAGCAAGGGATGAATATGAAACCGAAGCTTGATCATAGATGGGAAGTCATCTCGCAACAATCCAAGTGCAGCGTGTAGCGATGGAGTCATCACTTCCAGCAAGTGCTTGAGGGTTAGGTTTACATATTTGGATATCTCAGTCAAAAAGAGGAGAGTAGGCCTGTTACGTGCTCACACCGCACAAGGTAGACTGGAGTGAGAAGTATGGATGGAAGAGAGTTGAAAAATGGAAGAGCTGGAAGATGGAGAGGTGAATGGTGGAAGAGGAGAGAGATGGAATAGGACTAAGAGCCCAGGATGAGAGAAACTCTTGGCAATCCCTAGAGATGGCAATGAGGCATCTAGGCATCATATCACGTGTACATCAAGCCGTCATCTCTGTTCTAGTACTTTCAGAGCTCCTTAGCAATATGATAGTTACTTCTGATCATTGCCAATGTGCAAGTAGCTGGATACACGGGGAAGTCTTCCCCATATCCCTTAGACGCTAGGTTAAGTGCCTGCATATACGGAGCAAAGCTCAACGTCATCTACGCTATCTCTGTCTTTACCATGCATGCAATCCCGCACAATTCGACGCTAATGAGAGTGGTTGCATGTATGTGCCGAGCAATTACCAGCCATTCTTCAGAGCTTCAAGCTGCAGTCCCTGGACTAAGTCCCCAACGCAGCTCACGGCCACAATATTTTGCTAATAGAAAGTTTGAATGAGGATCCCATGATCTTCAGGGACGTTAAACTAAGTTTCACGGATTTCTCTACCCTTGCTGCCCCGAGAGTCTGGACGCTGGGACAAAATCCATGAGAGCGATCAGGACGGCGGGAGTAACAAGATCGTGTCCGCTGTGTGTGATTTAGACCAGAGCACGGTGTTTGCTCATGTGTTACACGGGACTTATTAGCTTTTCGGGGCAAGTGTGGTGGGTTGATACGGTGCTTGAGTGCAATGTACGGCAGAGTGCATGTTGAGCTCGCACATCCATTGGATCATCATCATGTGTGCAGAGGCAAACTACCGGAAGCTTAATGCTGTTGAAAATATTCCTTTCAAACTTCAAATGATGACGGCGTGTCAACGGGTTGATACTGGTCTCTACGGATATTTGAATGTCATCTCCTCCTCTCCGTCACTAGCGGTGTGTCAAGTGGTATGTATGGACATGTCACTGACAACTTCTTCTTTCTGTTCTCGCTGCCAATCTCAATCAAACTCCTCAATTGATTACAAGTTATTAATTACACGTGATCACTTATCCTCTGTCACTTACATAGCCAAAAAGATGTGTCAAGACAATTCGCCGACACAGTTATGTGGGCAGCATGTTAGCAACTATGCACAGGGAGGGAGTCATGGACCAAACGCTGGTATTCGGCAGTGCGCCAAAACAAAGGCGATTATTCTCTGGGCGGTGGCCAACGGTTTTCGTCTGGATGATCCTCAAAGTTGGCAGCAGATTCTTGAATGGTGTAATTACAATCAAGGGGAGGAGTTTCTTGGCATCGTCGAAAAGCGGCTGAAGAAGACCGTCCTGTTTTTCTCGAAGATGGCTGAAAAACATCAATTGAATCATGATTCATTTGGTACTTCCACTGATGGCATCGACAAAGCTGAAGCATGGCTTGCACGGCAGAAGACTCTCACGGACGTCGAGATGAAGGATGCAGACTCTGTGACCAAGACAGATACCAAGGTTAGTCTATAATCTATCACATGAGCGTCCCCTTATACTAACGCTCCTCGAGTCACAAGTCTCAACTTCGAGTCGCAGAAGGGCCAAAGTTGATCGACGCCGTCGCCTTTCACGACCCAATGACCCAGCTCCCTCTGGTATCGCTTCTTATATCCCTGAGAAGGAGTCTGATGATAAAAGGGGGGCACTGGAGAGGAGTTGGGAGATCCTCTGGGCCCAGGCGGAGCAAGATGCGGGACAAGGACGGGACCATAGGTTCCACCAACTGCTTCTCATGGAAGAAGCGGTGACTTCCATGAGGATAGAGATTGATAGGATGCACAGAGAGGCTGCTTTTGGGCTTTGAAGGCGTCTGTGTAATCGAGGGAAGTGATGAGACTTGGAAACGACAGCGACTCATGGGACATGATGAATGATTGCGGGCTCCATGTTGGCTTTGCCAGGGTTTTTTCTTTTCCTTCTTCAAAGACTGGTTGCATTAAAGATATTGTGGGACGTGATGAGTAGATTAATTAGGAGAGCAGTGGTGGTTTGCATGGAGCTTTCTATAATTGTGTCGTGACAGACGTCTATCGCGATTACGTATGGATAAGATTGACTCAAAGATGGAACTATATTGCAGGGCCTTGGCTACGGGATGGAATGTCATCATGTTCATGAATATCTGAGAAACTAGACAATACACAACCCCATCACTTTTCCCATTTGTGACTCTTGCAACCCATCACAGCGCAACGTCCAAAAATCAACATGTTGCTGCAACAAGTGTAAATCGGTCTATTGCCCAGTCCAAGCGTATACTCCTTCTCCGCCTTCTCCCTCCTCCGTCCCTAATCTAAAGTGACAACTCGAACATAGTCCTCTTGTTCCTATGTCCTCTTCGACTCGAACAGATAGCCCTCGTTTTCGGGGTTGGGGCTCGGACTGGCACTAATACCCCAGGGGAGCTACCCAGGCCAGCCTAGAGAATCTGGACGCTTACAGGAACGTTCTTCGCCACCGCCGTCATCGGGACGGGTTCTTTTTCTCCCCCTCGAGTCGGCAGGAGGTACCTTCAAAGTAGGAGCTACAATGTTGGCCTCTTGTTGCTTCTCTTTTTGCATGTCGTCCTCTTGTACCGCAGCTAAAGGAAGGGCGAAGTGAATACAACGTTGACGAGACATGGCCTGAAGATCAACAAGCTTGAACCTTCTGTCAGATGTCACTCTTGAAAAAGAGGCTTATGGTCTGCGCTCTCATGTCAGCCTAAGTCTTTCCACTCATAACTAAAGCGACGTCTAGGATCTTTTCTTGACGGCTCGTGGAAAGGCGATTCTTTATCCTCCCTGGAGCCATGTCGAGATGCCAAGAGCAGGCTTGTTCCTAATCGCACGATGAGTCAACGAGACGAGCTGCATCTTTACCCTTTTCGGGGTTCTCTTGGTTCTGATTGTCAGAACTTCCAGGTTATTGCATTGACTTTGTCCGCTGATTCGGTCGCTGGACTACCGATGGTAGATTCTGCAAGAGCTTTTGTGAAGCACAGGCATTTGCTGGGAGTAAGTCATCCACACGGTTGAGTCTATCACTTTGCCGGAGGAAGGATATGACATCTTTTAGCCAGCGAGTACTGTCAGTCGTTTTAACAGCCGGGGTAGTTGGTGAGGTATCAAGAACTGGCGGTGTTCTCACCGAACAGATGGCAGTTCTTGCAGTTATTCCAGCACCTCAGTTAGGCTTTGGGGTCCCAAAGAGAAGGTGTTTGCTTATTTTTGAACTTAATACACTGAAATCTCATGTTAGGTTATTGTCGGAAAGATATTAACGTTAGAAGCTCACCGAGATGTTTACGAGAAAGGAGCGCGGTTATCATTCAACGTTTCACAGCGCAGCACATATGTACTGGAACAGCTTGGTGTCTTTCATGCGAAATATATTTATGCTACAACCTGCTAGGTTAGCGATACCATCCAAATAAACTTTGTGTTCAATCGTAGCTGTACTCGCGCATCTTACTGCCTTGACATCTTCTTTGCTTGTGAAGCAGAATGGCCTGTACATCCTTCACTGCAGTAGGTTCGTCTAGTAAGTGTCGGGATCAGTTACAGCGTCACTGATGTTGGAGACGCACATGTTGCTTTCAGAGTACACAATGTGCTCCAACGGCGCCCAGAGTTGCATGTGTCGAAGACGAGAGCTGCTCTCCATCCAATCTCTAGCATTAGATTCATGGACTCAAATTTGTTTCAAGCTGGTCGACACTTAAGAACTATTCAGGAAGTTTTCCATCCCACATAGCATATTGTTGGTCTCTTAAGGCGCTTGTGGTCTTTCACGGCCATGTCTTGTTAGACTTATCGAAATATTCTCACACTTCATAACTGGAATAATTAGAGCTTCCATTACACTGTTTCCTGTCATTGGAAGCGGACCTACTCTCGATTACGGAGGCCCATGAAATAAGCCCGGATGCCCATTCTTCTTATTTGGTGTCTGGGAGCTCAGGTGTCAAGCGAGTAATTTCTACATGCGCCAGATTGGTCAAACTTGTAGACCCCTCCAGTAATCAGACTCCTATCAAGGAAGGCGCACATATCGTCGGAATATTCGCAGCAAATTCGTAATTCATGCGCAACGCGTTGATACGGAAATTGTACCAGCCGGTCATATGGACATCCCTGGGGAATTCGCCGTGTCAGGCGTCTATTTTCAAGACATCACGAATCCACCATCTCCAGTAGGCGCAGAGCTAGCTCAAGCAATCATAACCCTCTAGGTAATCATCATTCAATACTTGAGCAGAGTCGGTCCAGCCCCCAAGTTGTTTCCAGCCCTGGAATTTTCGCCTGATTTACGCCGTAACCTCCAAAACTTAGGTAATATCGCTACTAGTCCTAGCTACTCCAATGAACGGACATCCTCATAGCCACGTCTCTCGACGAAAATCTCAATTTCTTGCTAGCTAAGGAATAATCAGCTAGGCGCAGGAACGACACCAGGCCTGTTCATAGTGACTGGCCAGTCGTGGTTGACCAAGTCAGGCTGGACTTGGTATACCATACTATGGCACAGCCATCTAGATGCCTTTCAAGGGCATCGCGTTACGAGCTATCAAAGAGAGAGTCCTTCGTTACACTCGATCAGTTCCATGAATCTATAAACTCTGAACAGCTTTGATCGCCATTGCGCTATAGATTTCCGTGGTTATGTCGTATGATTGTCTCCGAGGGAGCCTTAGTTCTGATCTCACCTATGAGGTGGAACGCAGATTTGTCGGTTATCTCGTTGCTTCCCATAAGGAATAAAGCTTCTTACCAACTGTCCGGCCTTGAAAGCAAACAAAATGCAGCTTTCTCGGTAATGGCATCCAGTATGACGGAGCAGAGAATGTAACTAATAATCAGTGGACGCTGATAAATTCGGATCCTGTATTAGCACCTAGGACTATAGTTTCCGAATATTGCAATCTTGAAGGAGGCGATAGCCTTGCTATAGTTGTAAGATCGGTATCCATGGTCGCTTTGATGGTAAAGACAGCGAATAGACTGACTTGGGCTGAGATGTGCGGAATTGGCAACGCCAAGGGTGTGGAGAAGCGGAAGAGGTCAATTGAGTCATCCCATGTAAGCGTACATGATGAATTTATAGTTATGAAGCTCATTATAAAAAAGTAGACATCGGCCATGAAATAGGGCGGATGAGGCAAGGTTGAGCTCCAGCATCGGGGTCACCATCACGACGCGATACCGCATTCACGTTGACTACCTTAGCGTTCTAAAACCTGTGTTATTTACGAACTTGTCGCCTGGCTGCACGAAGGTCCTATCCTGGCCTCATTTTCCCCGAGAAGGCCCTGAAGTAGCTTTCCTTGTAGTGCATCTGATACTGCACTTGGCCGCTCCTCGAGCAAGAAATGCCCGCTCTCTATCAATCACATTTGCCAAAGCCATATTTCACAATAAGTTCAACGTATCATTAAATATTAGTTCTGATGACATGCTAGAAGCTTACGAGTACAGCATCTCAATGGGTCGTTTGTGACCGAGCTGGACCTCGCGAACCCATTTTGTCTCAACTTTGACCCACTGTCTTGCCAATGGGATCGCGCTTCATTACTCGCTGGTTGCTATAAGCCCGTCAGGTGATACTTTACCAGTAACCCTCAAAACTTTCGCTGTAGCGAGATTGAGCTCTGACACGGGCGAAGACCCTGTGAGACCGATGTCGAAAGTTGTGCCTTGATTATGATAGTCAGTGTAACATGTCAACACAACATGTCTGTCGTACTAGTCTCAAGGGTGACGCAGTGAGTGGGTGCTACATGAGCCAGCGTAGTGATCTCAAGCTTAAATCGTGTAAGACCATTGGTCGCTTGCCGTCCAGAAAAGATGTGGTGTGGAGTGTCTTCCATATTCCAGGGGGCCCCGTACCACAGGGCTCTGCAGCATCTTGCGAACGTTGACGATGGATCTGTGGAGCCCGATGAAAGCCGGGACCTATGCTGAGCTTTTTCTTACCATACAGAGTACTATGAATGCAGCAGTGCAGCTTGAGCCTAGTCGTGCGATCCCTTGTTTCCATTTGTATTCCCGGTATTTCTCCTCACCGACCGCAATGTCCAGAAGTTGCATTGCGTCAATCTAGCGCTCACCGGCCCATAACTCGGTTCTACAGCACCTTTGGCAATTTGAGATCGCCATATGTAAGTCGACTCCTGTCATCCTTTCCATGTCTTCCGAAAAGAAGTTCAGAGGGAAAATAGAAATGGCGGACTTGAAGCTATGCAGACGGCAGAACCTCAAGGCATTACGAAGCGATCACCTCATCGGACGCTTCGTCACTGCGATATGTACCCACACACCGGAGCAGGATCCAGTGCATGTGTGTACTGGGCTGGGGCCTCCCGGGGTCGTTGCTGTGGAAGATAGTCTACACTGAAATAAAGGAATGCTGGTGCTAACAGATCCAGACTCATAGGGTTGGACAACTGGCAATATATATCGAGCACGAATTGATCAAGTGCTGTCGTTTTGTGTATGTGCTCATTTTCCATGTTGTTGAGCCACGGCGGCCTCGCCAGGAAGGGCTTGACGATCGCATTTAATTGCAGGCTGCTTGTATGCACCATACCGAGAACTGCAGGTCGCGGTGGAAGAACAAGTGCTTGAAATATGTACAAAGGCAAGTTTGCGACCTCGGATGAGGTTGCAGTGTCTGGTCAGGCTGCGCTTCTGGCAACTCAGCATGACTGACAAAGCAGTACAAGAGACAACAGACGGCAAAAAACTTAGGCGAGGGTGGATTCGAACCCCGACCTCAGCCCAAAAAAAGACCCACTCAACACCATGCTCCCCGCACTGGAGCTCATCTAACGCTCTCGCGATAGCTTCATTGTTGCGAATCGAAACTGTCGTCCAGCTGAAAAGACGCATATTCATAAAATAACCCAGGAGTATGCAAAAATTCCTAAGTGGCGAGTGCTTCATTATGAATTGTTACCGTCGGGATAAGTTTCTTTCGCTCATTTGGGCTCGATCAAACCACTCCCAAAGTGTCGTTTCCAGCTATGTAGCAACTTGCTGAGTTTGAGCGTAATGAAATGATTGGGTTGCTGTTGGCGTTTTGATGACCAAATGAGTGCCTGGCGTCGCATCACTGTGGATGCTAAGCCCAATGGCTCTCCTGGTTTTTGGCCCTGCTCTTGCGACAAAGACTCGCCAGGTCAGTGGGATTATTGCGACGAATGCCCTATAATTTTACTGCTCCTGCGGTTGGCAGCTCTGCTCCTCCGATAAATGCCCCATATTTCACTGCCCGCTTATCGAGGTCAGTGACTGGCCCTGGTGCATTTCGGACGCGCTGTATAGGGTAGGTTCCACAACATCGGTTAAGATGAAGGAGCGCCCAACCTTGAACGAGCGAGTAGCCAGATACTGCCTTGAATCAAGTTAACTCGACTTTCGGATGACTGATTATTTTAAGAATGCTGATGAGGTTGTACTGTTGGTGGCTGTTGAGTACCAGAACAAGGCATTCAGCATGTTTGAGAGTCGAAGTAGGATTAGCCGTGAGTAAGGCCAATGTCCGAATAAATTGGAAGCGCCCTTGGTTATATTTTTTCAGGCGACAATCCTTTCTATTTTGTCCCTTTTGTTCAAATTTACCATTTGCTCACTGTTCTTCTATGTTCCAACTCTCTCGTCTTATTCATCCCTGGAGTACCTGGCGAGAATGCTTACACGCAAGGACCCATATCCGAGCCATACCATCGCACCATCGATACTCTACTAAATCAGGTTATCACAGTCCTTTCTGTTTACATGACACTTGGCGAAACAAGGCAAACCTAGCTTTCTGCATTTGCAGGACGATGTGCTTCCACAGAGAGCGTTTTTGGCCTTACAACTGCACCCCTCTCGAAGATTCTAATCGTCATCAGCAACACATTGGAAGCATTGCCGTATGGTGACTTACATCAAGAGCAGTCATGGCCTCTGCGTATTGATCGAGCGGAGGCCACGAGCAGGGCGCCTTGTTCTCCCTCCATAGCTTGAGGAGCTTTGCCATTTTCGGGATGAACTGATCCGAGATATCTTCATTGGTGATCTTCTCATCCTCGTTTATTATACAGGTAGCCTGCATGATATCAAGTAGGTGGCCCGAGTACCAGTGCATGGTGCCTGTCATGAGACTGGCCTTCACAGTCACTGGGGCCTGGAGTGTGCTTGGGGGCTGGATCAGATAGGAGCCCTCTTCGATATGGATGGCGATAAGGGCAGTCGGCAGTTCGTCATCTTCATCCCAGTTCTTTAACACTTCGAACCCCAGATTCGGCCAGACCAACCAGACCTTCTCTCCTTGCTCGTTGAGCACAGTCGTGAACACCCCGTGTCTGTCAATGTAGGGCAAATGAATAGCTCCAGTTGAAGCCAGAAGCTGAAACCGAGTTGAGTTATCAAGATCCCCGACGGAAACCTCCGCTTCAATCTTCCCGTTGTCGGCATATGAGAGTTCAATGCACTTGTAGTCGTACATGTTCTTGATACACTCTGGCCCGGCATCGTCCTTCGTCCCCCGGAGGTTGAGAAAGTTCAGGGCCGGGCCAGATACATTATCTCGCGTTTCAAACAGTGTCTTGGCATCTTTGGAAGGCAGGGCGATCGGAGCACGGCCTTCTTCGGATGGGCGGCTGAAGTCATGCACGTGCAATGTATCTCGGCATGCTAGCCAGGCCAGAAAGGTGTCGATTCTCAGGGGCCGGGAATTAGGTGTCCCGACTATAAGAACTGGCATTGTCGGTGGCCCTTTTATGAAGATTTCGATTGCCTCAGCCATGGTGCATACGATAATGCTATCCTTGGGCTTTGTCCCTTGACTAAGATCCATGTAATCTGAAGCGGACATGGTCCGTCCAACACTAACTCCCGTACAGTACTTATGCAGGGTTTTATAATCCTCGCATTCGCGGGTGCCAGGTTTCTCATTCTTTCTGGCATAGATCATTGCCATCATACGTGAAACAGCATCCTCAGCCTTAGATCTATAAGAATGGATAAGATCGCCAGCCGGAGCCGGCACTGGAGGTACAATCTGAGAGTAAATTTGCTCCTGGGATTGGGCCCGGGCCTCAAGTTGATTGAGAGGCTGCGACTGGGATCTCTGGGGTTGAAGCCTAGGCTGGCAGTTGATGCGATGATTTGCCCTACTCGTCGGACCGGGCGTCACCCACTCACCACAATCTTTACAGGGAAGACATATTTTCTTGTGTCTGTCACGATTGCATCTTCTTTTGAAGGCTTGTCTGCAGTTTCGGCAAGCATGTTTTCCCCTCCCAACATCTCTGCCACAGAGCGCTTGATGGGCGTCGAACAGGGACTTTTTGGCACTGCAGGAATCGTTACATATATTGCATCTCCGACATTTCTGAGTGTGTTTGGACCATGAAGTGGGATTGAAGTACTTGTTGCATGTTTCGCATCGCTTCTTGGTGGGGGACATGATGACAGGACTGCACTGAGTATTAGCATATGGTAGAACGAACATTCAAGAGTCACTTGGCGCACATTAATAAACATTACTTTGCAAGATTAGAATAGAGAACTTGTTCATTTGGTAGGTGAAATCTGCCCTAGAGCTGTTGATATCGTGTTGGCGTGAGGCCGTGATTCTTCCTGATTGCAGAAGTTCAGATCGTCGAGGTTCCCCAACGTGGGCGCAACAGGCTCGCCAAATGGTAGTGATATCCTCAAAAAGGCGCTAAAGACTGTTTGAGACACCCGTAAGGCTGAGCTTGTCTGATGCAGAAGATCATATGTCATTTCTGTCATGCACGCTACAAGGCTGGGACTTTTGTTGAGAGGCCCTTCACAAGGATGTCAGAAGAGAGGGTATTTTGACCGGGAGAGGCCGAAGCATCTGCAAGAGGAGCCAATGCAGCTTGGGAGCAAGCGCTGTGTGCTTGTTTTGCTCCGCCTGCTGAGGCCATGGAAACATGCAGCGACAGCTCTGAAGGCCTTGGAAACTTGCAGCAAGAGCAAACTCAGTGACGTCGGCGATTATCGCGGGAGGCGAGTGATATGATTTGCGAAAGAAGTTGTTGTTGTTTATTACAGGCTGTATGAGTATTCGGTAGGAGTATGCCTTTGCCTTCGCCTTCGTCACTGAGGTGCACTGCTCAAAGTTCTGTGACTTTGCATACTGTAAACTTCGGGGAGGCTTATAAGCAACTCTCAAGGTCCTTTCCAGGATAATGGATGAATTGATGATGATAGGCAAAGATATTTATTATCTGATACAAGCACTTACAGACCATTTGTATCGAGCAGTAACGGTCGATCTGTTTCCATCTCACTTCAGACATACACACGTGACAACTTCGACCACCATCTATCAATTCGAAACAAAACGCCATGTACCAATATTCCTTTGTACGTAAATAATAATCACCTCTCAAACACCAAATAAATGGCAACTAAGCACCAGTGCGAGAAGTAGCCCTAAACAAAACCACATTGCCTTCGGCCACTTGACTCCATTGACTAGATCAGGATGGAGAGATACTGGGGTTAGCTCCTTGTATGGAACCGTCCGAGGCTGTCGCTGTATTGAATTGCGATCTGAACGAGATGGCCACTGGAGAGCTTTGTCATCCGAGCGAGATCGTTGCTGGAGGGCTCTGTGATCTTGAACGGATTGTCGCCGAGCAGGGACGGTATTCGGGACGGATATTTTGAGCAGTCTTTGCTGGAAGTGCTCATCACACCTTGTGCAGGCAGCTTCTTCCACTGCTGTTACTGCGGGTTCAGTTATCTTGGGCGTGGTGTTGGACATGTGTGAACGTCCTCGGAGCTCCTCGACGAATTTCCGATGGGCCCTCGTTGACTTAGACTCGTGTAGGGCTGAACTCTTACGCTCAGCCATCTCGGGCATCAAAGACCGCAAGGAAGTCTTTTGTGTCTCTAGGTTGATGCAATCACTCCCATTAGCCAGTTCGTGACCCGTGGTTGGTGACTCCTTTCTCGCAGCCTGTTCGCGACCCATCGGGATCTCCACCTCTCGAGCGCTGTGCCTTTGAGTATCGGGTGTCGCATATGCATATCGAGGGATAGCCTCCTGGTCTTTGGTCTTGTATGTTGAGTTTATGAGATCCGCAAACCGGTCAAGATGAGCTTTTGCGCGGTAGAAGTCTTCTGTTGCTCGTTCTAGATCGACTTCGACAAAGTTGGCCTGGGCGGAATAAGGGGGTGGCTGATCAACGTGATCCTCTTGGCGGTAGAACTCTTCAGCTGTACGCTCTAGTTCGTCGTCTTCGACGGAATTAGTCTGGACTGAATAGGGTGGGATTGTAGGGGTCGTCTGAGACATCTGTTTTGATGGAAGTGGATTGCCAGTCCCAAGGATTCGGCCTTGATGATCGTCGGTAGACCATGCCCGAGGTGGAAGTTGATGGGCCGGAGTTGCCGAGCAAGGAGAATTGTTGATGCTATCGTGTATTTCACGTAGAGTGTGGCCCGAACTTCGAGTCCAATCAAGAACAACCTGCTTCCCTTGAGGGTCCCATCTCTCACTGACCTCTCCCGATACCTTAAGCTTGTTTAAAGTATACTTCAGCGAACTGCGCATTTTCGCCTTGACAACCTTCTTCTGGTCTTCATTCAATCTTCGAAAGTCAAGACCAATTGTGAACGCAAGCTGATTGAGACATGCGTCGCTGGTATCTTCGAGAAACGCCGTTGTACGATTGGCACGAAGCCATTGCTCCATCACCACACGATCTTGCGGGAGCCAGTGCATGCGTCGCGATGTCTTGGTGGCCACCTCCGAGAGGAGCTTACCATTAAATCTAATCTGTAGCCCTTCCTGCGCGAGGTTTGGTCAGTACTTGTGCCAGAATCTTGGGCACGGTGAGAATGCTTACGCCGACGAGTTTCCCCATGATGCCTGATATTCCGTGGCAGATAGAACCAGAGACAGTGATGCGATGATGCGAGAAGGAGGAGAAAGTTGAGTGAGATTAGCTGTTGAATAGAATCAAGACCTGTAGAAGACCAAAAATGATGGCCTCATGATGGGAGATACTGTGATAGGAGAACACGGAAGAAGACGCATGGCGCAGGCAATTCGACGACGACATGGGGGATGGGATGTTTGCCACAGCACATGATTCAATACGTGGTATGGGAGGTTGCAGACTACTAATGCAGCGTAGAAGCGAAGTCTTTGTTGAAGGCGGGAGACATTCTTCAGTGCAACCCCAATTGAGCTGACAGCTCATGTGAAGCCGGCATCTCTACCCCAATACATCAGCTTCTATGTCTGCGATACCATCGAAACGCAAAACTAATGATGGATGCTGAATGGTGCGATTAACGTATAGTTCTCGCGACAGTATTTTGAGCCGTTCCCGGATTTTGGCTTCGGCTCCGGATCTTGACGGCACTTCCGGGGTGGGTCCGTCCCGGTGCCAAGCAGCAGGTACGTCAACGCGCATTAACTCAACGGCCGGTGCGGCAAAGAAGTCAAACATTCCAGGAGGAAGAAAGCTGTAACCTGAGCAAACTGGTCATTCACAGTTTCTTGACATGAATAAAGAAGTGCTTCAGCCTAGTAACTGCTTGCATGGCTTGTAATGGGTATATAACAGGACTGACTCTTCACATAACTCTTTTCTAGTTTCTTGAGACCAGTACTCAACATATACTGCAACAAGCACCTAAACTCACAAGTTCACAATCTATCTGGTAATCATGAGCTCTCAGCAAGAGGTCTCAACTGCAACTGACACAGCCAGGCCATAGCACACTCAGAGATCATCATTCACCATATTTCCACCAATGTTCCCACCAGACCTTGATGGTATGTACAAGCTTTCTCCCCATGACAGTATCTTACAAGAATAGCGTCCCGTTACGAGGCCGTTCCTCCCGTTAAATGGGCCATTGAACAACTGCTTATTTCGGTCCAGCAACTCTGCGAAGAGATCAACTGGTCCGAGGCCATACAGGCGTGCGAACAGCACTTCACCGAACTACTTCCCAAAAACTTTGTGAGACTCTTCGTTTTGTTGCTCATCGGTGTTCTCGTTGCTCGATTCGTTGTCGCAACTGTCAAGGGCACTGTGGCACTCTTGATCACCTTGGTGAAGACGTGCTTGATCGCCTATATCCTTGCTGCCATGCTCTATCTCGTCGACAAGATGGTGAACTAAGGCCTGAGAGGACTATGGACTTGGAATCGGACTCTTGGGTAGACTGGGACTTTGGTGGGGGGGATTGAAGATGGAAATTGGGAATGGTACGGCGTGGGGATGGAATCAAGTATAGGAATTTGTGATAGAGTAAGCTCAATGCAATTCTGATTGTCCCTTTCTTCGATTAGATTATATGCCACATGTTCTTATGCCCAAACCTTTGATCGATGAGATGAGCTGGAAACCTGGGCGGAAAAGACCAAGAACCGCCATCGGTAGAAAGCATGTCGTCCTACAGGGCGTCATCAGTGAAAAGATATCCCCCTTGCTCTTTCGGTCAATAGCGAGTTCTTGGCGAGACTGATCTCCCGCTAACGATTTAGCACTATTGCCCAAGCTTCTCCGCTGGGGTGCCCAGTAACCCACTGAAGCAAAAGGTTGCACCTGAGACCGACCCTGATAAATTGAAGCTATTCCCGACACACACATACAGTCTGGAGCCGTATTGAGCAACGTTCTTCAGGAGGCACCCGGCGACAAACCGTTCGTGCATCTTTTTAGCAATCTCAATCTAGGGTCCAGGGCCTCAAGCGCTCTTGCGGCCAGTATACGGGCTGCTAGAGCGACAAACACCCTGTAATTTGGTCATCACAGGCTTCCGCGGGTAGTGTGCAGGGCTGTTCCCTGTACCCTGAATGCTGATCAGATCGACAACTCTACTCACGCAACGACGGCACTGTTCCAGCGACTAATGCAGCCGGTGACTGCTTGCTCCTCGGATAAATGCCAGAAGAGCACGTTGTGCACCAAATATTATTGTTGCAATGCAGTACTTAACTACGCCGTACGGCTTGGGCTGTCATCTCCCTTACCGACATGTCGAGAGCTCAGGCAAGTATAAGCAACGACCATTCGCGACCCTCAATTATTCTATTTCAATAAACTTTGCCTCTCCTGTTACTTCTGTTCCCATCAGCGGCGTTTCGCACCATTGATGAGCACAGCTGTCACTGTGTTGGTCTATAACGCAAATAATCAAGCCTCAATGGCTCGCACCCAATCACCTCGCGTATGCTCTTGGTCATATCTCTATTTCTTTTAGTCAGTTATTGACATTCTTTACAGGGACTAGGTAGAAAAGGTCTGACCGGAGCTATCTCCGTGGCCCAGGATGATATCAGGCCAGTCAAGAAGGTAAGCTTTCCCCTGGTTTATGTTCTCTCGAGGGTAATGGCTGAATGGCTTACAGGTCAAGACGACGACCCATGAGGCCAATGGACCTCTTGCTTCAGAAGCGCAACAGACACACAATTGCGGCACGAATCATAGTAATGCCGAGACTCATGCCGCGAGGCCTCGTGGCGCCACGATGGTTGCTCGAATTATACTCGAGAACATCCAGCGCGGTAGTGAAGGAGATGTACTCGAAGCCAGGGTAGAGGACTTCAATGCTATCGACCATGATGAGAATCCCCGCAGGAACGCATGCTGCGAAGAAGAAGAGCCGGTTATCACAAGAGAAACCTCGCAGGGGGAATTTCCCGAGAGTGAGAAGAGACGTGCAGCTGAGGAAGCTTTAAATATCGCAGAAAATCTCGAGACGAGCACCAAGGCCGACGAAAGAAGTCGCATGGTTATACAAATGAAACAGATAAAGACGAAGTCCTCTGCACGCAAGAGCAAGGAAACCTCAAAGACCGACGAGGCCATCGAACTCGAGATGCTGGATGAACAAACAATGATATACAGCCTTGCTGAAGATCTAGAACCCCAGATCCAGCAGTGCTACGCATACTTTTAGCAAAAGCTCAAGGAATTCCCTATTCCAAGCCGCATCTTCAGACCGCCCTGTATGCCCTGTGCCGACCTGTTCACGAGGATGGATGATGATACCGAGACTGGCCACCTGTGTGAGAAGCAAGGCAGTACGCTCTTAGCCATGTATCTCGTATTTGGCTGACGATGTTTAGCGGGAATATGTTCAGGTTGCCGCCAATGTCAAGGCTTGTTAACCTTGTGTTAGCAGGCGAGGACCGTGTAAATTGGTAAGCTTTTCTTCACCCCTTTTCGCAATGGACTGATACTGACGGTACAGAACGAGATGCCTGTGCTGCTGAGAAGAATCAACAAGCTCATGAGCGAGGCCAATTTCTACCTCCATGACGCAAACCACATGATTCCGTTTGTGAGTAGAGTCCAATCGACCATTTAGCGGAACTAACTCGTCTGACAGCTTCCGGACTGGGCACACGTCAAAGCTCGATATTTTGAGCTGAGCAGCCGTCCTGACGTTGGTTTTGTCGAGGCCATCAGGGCAAGGCAGCATTGCAGTATCAATATCGACGGCATCAGTAGTCAAGTCGAAGGGTAAGTATCGCGCATTGTGAATCACATTGACGTCAGGTTATCCAACCTGGAGAGCCTGGTGCATGATGCCGTCACCTCAAGAGATCAGGTTTCTCTCCCTGCTGGACCTCACCAAACGGAGATTTCGGAGCTTGAGAAGGGAAGGTAGGAAATTGAACCTCAGGCGGAAGAGATACGATGTCTTAGGGTGGAAAACATTACCCTGACCCGTAGAGAGATTGAATGGTGGGACAAGTATCACGATATCTTGATACGATTAGACAATGAGAGGGCTGCTGGTGGGTTGATGCATCAAGGCCTATAAAAGGTTTTGATGGAGTATGCAAAAGGATCGATCCACATCTGGCTCTGGCTATTTGCAGTATTAGGTCTGCGTGGAGTGGAATGCAGGTACTTCGTCTCGTCGAGACTACAGCCGAGGTGGGGGGACAACAAAGAGCACGCTTTCAATCATCTAATCATCTTTATCTCAAGTATTGTTAACAAGCCAAGACTTCTTAAATTCTGTAGCGCATAATTCTTTATGATTCCAGAACAAATACTTGTGTATTTCGTTGTTTGCAACCTACGTCGAGTTGGAAAGGTCTTGGGATTCACCAGAGTGAAAGTGGAGTGGCCCGTCTCTTTACTACGTCGTTCTCAAGCATATTACTCATTTCATGATAGCAAAAGTCACCGAAAATAGAACAAAGAGCCTCACAATCTTTCAAAGATTGCAGGTCGTGCGTCAGCTGGTATGGAGGTGCTATCCATTGTGCAAAGTCACGTGCATCGAGTTCTTTGTTCTCAACTTGACAGTCTTCCTGTCTCCGCCTCTCAATCTCAGCACTTTTATCTATCATTGCTTCGCCTGCAATGTACTACTGCACATTCGAATCGGGGAATCCCACTTCCCAGCACAAGACCGCCTGTCCCTGGTGCTTGTTGAGGTGTCCACGCTACCCAGTCCCTGCCTGGCAAACAAACCCTATCCCTCCTCCAACAGAGGAACAGCTCGATCGACTTCTTCATCGCACCTCGGATGGGCTGCGCTATTACAGACGGATCTTCCTCTCAGTACTTTCATTCTTCCTTGTATGGCTCCTTTGGACTATTTGCACCATTTGCCTCGATTGGTACGATGCGTCCAAAGGCATCATTCCATTTGTCGACCTCATGGATGAGATTGCCGAGAACACTGGTCTTGCCCTTTCCGTGCTTCAGTTGCCTCTTTACACATTTGTTCCTCTTCAAATCTCTGGCGGTTTAGATCCACTAAATGGGGTGCAATCATCGCAGTTTGCGATCATTGAAGGGCGCGCGCCTATTCACGAGGTCATCTCCAATTGTCTAGAAAAGGCGTCACTAGATGACAGACCAGAGGATGAAGAAACAAGAAATATCACCAGAACATGGGTAGATGCGTACTACATAAGGTATCTTGATCGGATGATCCGCCCTGAAGAAACAGAGCCACAAGCGGCACTACGCCTTACCAAGACATACATCGCGCTGATCGAGGACGCTTTTATGACCCTCAGTGATAGGCACCCAAGCAACTTCAGGATGGCCGACTTTTCTCAAGATAGTCTCTATATCTTGGAGGAAGTGCCCATACGTATGGACCAACTCCGCGAGACAATACACCGTTTCACAAGCAGCTATAGTGCTTTTATGGAGGAAATGAGCCAGGCTATCATGCCGCTTGAAGCCTGTGGAGAATATCTTGAAAGGTACGGACGGTAAGATTTGAGCATAAACGAAACGTAAAGGCATGCCCTAACAGACACAGCAGCAGAGACGCATCCGACGCAAAGCGACGCGCCTTTCACGCCAAACACATAGCTGATCTCTACAAGCTCAGCCTAAGCAAAGCAGATATCGCGGAAAGCGCAGTCAATCAACTTTCTCATGAGCTCAAAAGGAAATACGTCTTGAGACTTGGGGGGGACCTCTCGGAAATCGCTGTTGGGCTGTCTAGGGTGCGAAACAAGCTTCAGCGCATAATACATAAAAAGGATAGGGCGCTGAAATGGTATCGTCGCGAGGTCAAGAGGAGGGATGCAAAGCCCGATTTCATGATGTGGCTTTATGAGAGTCCCGGTGGCGACTGGCTTGAGATAGATGATGATAGGAGGCCGGCGTGGGTGTGGAAGAGGTGGTGGTGTCGCTACTCCCGGGCAAAGTGTGGGATGTTTTATGAGCCTTGGAGAAGGAGGCAGCATGACTATTAGCGCAACACATGGGTAGTGAAAGGGGTCAATACGGGATTATGTTTTTCTTTTCCTTTATGCTTGGGCCTCTTGGAAACTGTTTGGTATGCCATGTCTAACATATGTATCTGCCTTATACAAGAAACATGGAAAGATACAGATAACCCTGCTTTCAAAGACATGCCAATGCAAAGCAGCGGCTGTGCCCTTCCCTCGAGCCTCACATCAAACTCTCCCATAGTACGCTTTATTCATCTCGCCATCATACTTCTTCATGATCCTAGACAATTCCTCACCAGCAATCTTCAAGTCAATCTTATCCTTATTCAGTTCATCCAGGGTCCGTCCTGCCTCCCATTTTGCAACTTTGTACCATTCCTCATTCTGCTTCAAGTCAGCCGCTAGCTGGTGCAACTCAGAGCAGGAAATTCGGCTCCCGCTACACCCGAATGCAATGTAAATTCGTAAATCATCCGCAGCTACTAGCTTTTCCCATAGTGTTGTGTTGTCTGATTTCAAAGCTGCGGTGTCGATTCTTTGAAATGGATTGGTAGCATATTTCCATAAAACATTAGATCTCTCCCGGGCTGTGATGTCCGTCAAGTTGGATATCTCCAGGGTTGTATTTGTTTTGATCTTCAGTATCTTGTCACGTCCTCTACAGAATTCCATCTGCAATTCGCGGATAGACTCGTAGCCGTCTTGGGTTTGGTTGATCATTTTTTTGCGGGCTTCCAAACCATGATCCAAGGTAAAAAGGAACCTCTCTGCCTCATTCCGTATCTCCGTTTCCTTTGAATGCTGAATGTAAAGAAACTGCAGAACAGGTGTCAACCATGATGGTTTCGAGGAGATGATTTTATCGAGACGAGATATATGTTGGCAAACGTCGTAAGAATGGTCGGCAATACGTCTGGTGACAGTCGCAAGCCGTTCATCCGCCCGACGGACTTCCACCAACAACGTCTCGTCGAAGCTCAGTTCAATCCCTTCAACGATTTTCTTGTCTAGTTCTTTAGCAATGTCTCTGAGAACCTTGCCACTGACAGAAAAGACTGGCCCATCGCGGAGGCAAGTTTGATTTCCGACTGATGCAAGTACGCCAGGCACGGAACCAGGGTCGCGACACATTGTTTCCCATAATACCAGAATAAAGCCGCCGATAGTACCGCCAGGAAGGGGAATGGGTATGTCGAGGATAAACTTGATCAGAATTGCAACTATCAAGACACCGATTAAACGGAGAACACGGCATCTGTGTTTCCAGAGACATCGCAAGAATGCCACGATCCGGTTGGAGGCTGTGTCTAGATAGTCTAGATATGGCCCAGGCAAGGGAGATGAGGAAGCATCCCCAGCAATAACATTCCCTGGTGCATCAGCAGGCTTCTTGTTGTTAAATTAGTGAATTTCATATAGACTGTGGTGAGAAAACGTACTGCAGCCCGTTCTCGCGGCACTCTCTCTCCTGCAGCTCTGTTCTCTGCTGCCCTCTCTTGCTCAGCCCTCTCTTGCTCAGCCCTAACTTGCTCAGCTCTGGCTCTTCTCTCGTGACGTTCAACGTGAGCTTCATATTTACGCAAAGCTTCTCGGGTGAGCCCGCTTCCGGAAATTTTGATGATTCTGGCGTGAGTGTGTTGTGTAGGAGCCTCTCGATTGGAAAAGTCAGTAGTTGGAATCTCTTCGGGACCCCAAGCACCTAAAAGCAATCGCTTGGCTAATGTCGAATGATTAGTTGGCCAGCTGTCACATTACCAGGACTCCCAATCGTGAGAGGTCCGTGAGAGATATTGGCTTCGTGATCAGTTTGGTGTAATACACTAGCAAGGTCTTTTGGGCCCAGATTGTGTGCTATTAAGAGAAGCAGTTTTGTCTTAGATAGATATGGCTAGCACTAAACAAGAACTTCTTTGAGATTCACGGTCTAGTGGTGCATATGGCGCTGTCCTAATATACGCCACAAGTGACATGTCCTCTCCCTACCCTGGTTTAGGAGAGACTGACAGGATTATGAGCCATCACGACAAGAAAAGACATTCACCTGAACCATTTTGAATGCCAGGGCATACACAGCACTTGCTCTAGTTTACCTGGAGACCCTTGTTGAGAGCAATGAGTCACTCGCCTGCCCAGGTGAGAAATGATAGAGTGAAGTAGGTACAAATATCCAGGTGAAAACCAAGCAAATATCATTCTTCATCCTTTTCAAACACAATCTTCTAAACTACCGAGAATGGTCCAACTTCGCATCACGATGTTCCTATCTGTAATAGGCCTCCTCTCTGGAATGGGGCTAGGTTCTTGGTGGTACTCAGACCATGGAGATGGGACTCCGATCGGAAAAACCGATACCGCAATCGGTATTTGACCCTTCATCTACACGCTCTATCCCAACACTAACAAATACCAGATGATATCTGCGCTGTTTACAGCCTGATTCGGCAAGAATCACCAGGTTGCACCAGCCCGCCTTCCCTGTATAGTATCCTCAACATGGATGTGCAGGAGCCTGAAGACAAGAAGGTCGACATCAAGGCGTGGAAGGCCTCGATAGCCGCGATCGGAGATCATCTTGGTACGGAAACCCGCCAGGAAAAGATCTTCATTCGCGCTGCTGGTATTCTGATGGACGGTCCCACTCGAAGTGTGTACGATAACCAGGTTTGGAACAAGATTCGTCGGCGGTCGGAGGCACTGAAGGAGATCTGTGGATGGAAAAACTAGGTGGAGGCTGGGCTACCACGGAGTTTTCAGGAGGGTGTTCAGATTGGCGATGTTGCAAGAACGGTTAGCTCAGAAGTCGGCCTATGTTGAATAGATGTGGTCACCTTCAAGACGACATCTAAACTGTCCATCGATATTGCAATACCCCTTGGTCAAAGATTGTGTGACTGCACTCTACTCCACCATATTACATACAAAAGTATCTTAGCCGCAGGAGCAATAATATCACAGCAAAAGATACGCAACAGAAAGCTCCGGGATCACGCCCGAGTTGTGTAACCTACTCCCTGTCATTCAGTCAAACTGCAGAAGTGGACAGGCAGGCAGACCGCACCGCTGGTGGCATGCCTTCACCCTTTGTAGTATGCCAAAAAGAAATATACGGTGAGAAGAAAGATGCCACACATACGACGAGAAACCTGCTGCAAAACAGGCTTCGTCCCCGCTCACTCAACCCACCTTCAAATTCGACAATAACATGGTGGCTGGAGATATGCGGCCATGCGCCCGACAAATCCAGCGGTACTAGCATGCAGAAGCCGAAACTCCACTCAAGTACTGTATCGAACCGGAAGATTTAGCTCGTGCTGAGCTCCAACCGGCCTTTCTCTTGAATCGTGTGAGGAATGGAGTAGAGAGCATAGACTTGGTAGCTTAAGTAACTTCTGTTCGGCTTCATCTTGGACGTCTCTCAGCATGGCACTGGATCAGTTGAATATGGCAGATAATCACGAGGTATCCACACATGCTTCACTGTGACTTGCTTGTGGCTTACATGGCGAGCAGGGGACTCTGGAGGATCAATCTGCTGTAGAAGAGACAGCCAACTTCGTCACTCGCCAAACACGCACCACGCGACCTGTAAGTCAGTCGGCTCGCGGATAGTCCGATTCTAACATCTGACTTAGACTTCGCCATCAAAATCTGCACCGACGATACCGCTAGAAACCAACCCATGGCAGTCTACAGGACCCCATGTGGCGCCATCAAGCGAACCCTTACCTCAAGAGCCCCCGGCAGCCCAATCACACCACGAATACGCGAGGAGTTGGTCCCCAGCGTTGGGGGATCAAGCTAATACAATCGATCAAACACCTACGACATCCGACTTCTACGACGACTCGCAGCAACCACCTTGGCGTGCATTCGCCGCTCGGTCATGGGCCCTTCGTGGCAACCAGCATGAAGGAGCGGCACGTGAATCCCCAGTTGAATCCACCTCGCAAGAGGATGAGAACGAGAGTTGGCTATATGGTGCTCCAGCGACTGAGCCTGTCACTGATTCGCTAAATGACAGCCAAGATCCGCAGATATATCATGATGTGGAGGAACTCCTGACCCCTGAGAACTTCGCCAAGTATAAGCGATACAGGAGGAGGGAGAAAAGGGCGGGGAGAGGGTGATCATATATTTCTATAGGAAGAGGTAGATGTAGAAAGTATGCTTCGGAGTCGGGGGTTGGACGGTTTTGGAGGTCACTGGGTCACGAGTGCAAAGTCTTATGCTTTCTTAAGAGAATGGAATGTATGTTGGCTATTTATCTTGATCCTTCAGTAACTTATACGGCACTTTAGCTCTACCATGCGCAAACAAATACCTCAGGCCTCAGGTTGGGGTCTCACGACTTCACTGATGTCTCGCAAAGTATTGAGGGGATATCAGGCACAGTTCCATTGTAGAGGCAGTGTGTGTACATGTATCACATCGTTCATACTTCTGCTCGTGAAAACAGCATCTCCCTGCCCAACTACGAGCGGACCATCACCCTATCCCCTTCTAGTTATTATCCTCCTCTCTCCCCCCTCCGCTGCTTCTGGATGTTAAAGAACATCCACCTCTGCTTCTGCTCGTTGAGCGACATGCCCTGCTGTAGAGCCACCATCTCGTCAATGAGCTCCTTGAACTCCTCCTCCGTCTGCTCGGAGGAGCCAGTCCCAAGCCGCGACGCATCCTTGGCAATCTTCGGGGAGAGGGCAGTCGTGATTCGTCCTGGGCTGACGGTCGGGTCGCGAACAACTGTCGTCGTGGCGCTGATGGTCGTAGGTGCCTTGCTGCCAGGTACAGAATCGCCGGTCGTAGTAGGTGCTTTGGGGGCAGGCACAAAAGCACCGGTAGCAGCGGGCGGCTTGGGGACAGGCGCAGTGGTTGCCTTCGGGGCAGGCACAAAGCCGCCGGCGAGGGGACCTAGAGCGTCGATGTCAGTATCTTGTCTCTTTTCGAATGTGCTTGTTGAAGACTTACTGCTGCCCAGGTTTCTTGGGGCCCTCTGACCTCGAGTAGTCAAGGCTGGAGCCGCAGGAGCGCGCCCAGTCTGGGGAGCGCTTCTCAGGTCGCCGAAGCCTACCTGGCTTGCCTTGTGGCTGCGTGCAACGGAACCTCCGTCGACGGTGCCTAGATTATCCATGTGAGCATTCTCTATGTACTCCTATGCAGCTGAAGAAGACTTACTCGCAGAGAACTCACTCCGGTCCCACTCATCGCGAGTTTGGTACATTCGTTCGGCCAGCTTCTGCCTTCTGTTTTCGCTGAGGTGGCTCAGGTCTACCTCAGTGGTTCTCAATGTACTGCTAGTTCTTGAGGTCCCGGCTTCGCTAGGCGTGATTTTGCCGTCGGCTATGTACTGCTGTATTTCCTGTTTATGCTCTTCGGGAACTTGTTTAAAGGGTATGCCTCTGGTATCTATAAAACGTCCTCCGTTGTCCATTTTGATGATTGACAGGCGAATTGGTGAGTTTGCTGGATGTTTCAGGGGAGAAAGCTGGAAATCGCATGAAGCGTGGTTATTTTTGTTGTCTAAGATATGTGTCTGATGTGGATGGCTGAAATTCGTGTCACACATATCCCACGGTTACACAACTAGGGCACTGTCACGTTAGGGGCCGGATGTTGCCCGAAAGCCAAACATGATACTGACTACTCGTGTGAAATAATTTTGTTGTTCATACAGGACTCGAACGCAACGATGGGGATAACCAACGACGCAGAGGTAGGAATCCCCCCCTCCCCCCCCGTGTAGACAACTTGACGCTGAAGCCTGCGAACAGACGGCTTGCAATCAGCCCCTAGAGA